>JANSTX010004560.1:0-21049 GCA_027564355.1 Penthetria funebris
GATAAAGTTTATATATTTATATATATATTTATATATATATAAATATATAAACTTTATCGATAATCAAAATTATACAATTTATCAAATTGTATATAGCACTATGAACAAGCACCATGAGTTTTTTATTGGTATCTAACTTATTGTTACTTCAAGTATCTAATAAATATGAAAATTGTGTTGGATACTATGTTTTAAATGTGTACATTGTCAGGTTTTGATTAGATCTTGTAAAATAACACTATATTAAGCAAATCGTAAAATTATAACAATTCGAAGCATATTTCGGTATATAATTAATAATCATCATCATTCATTTTGAAATGTATGCAATCATTAATATCTATATAAATTTTCGACGTCCCGTCTCTTCCATCCACTACAATCCCGTCAGATATCCGCATTGTTTGGTCTAACTATATATACTCTGATGATAGTATCACGACATATATGCATTGCACATCACATTCAATTATTATATATATGAAATGGTCTTTTATGGAAAGATTTCCAAATGTTAGTATAAACAGACTGAATGAGTACAAATTGCACTTTTGACGACTTTAATATTAACTATGGGAAAAAAATTATAATGAATTATTTAAGAGTCAAAAATTGGAAAATCAGTTCCTAAAATGTGGAAGCAGTAATGAACGTGTAAAAGAAATATATTAAGTGACATGCACCCAAGAAAGATATACAAGTTATGTAAGCTCAATTTAGGAGTTTATAAGGCACCTTTATTTCACAAAGAAACGTAGAGCTCTAACAATAATTGTTCAAATTTGATGGTAATTCATAAGCACGCCGTATTCGACATACATCGAATTAATTATCAAACCAAACCAAACAGGTCAACGATTTTTGTATTGTATATATTTCAATAATAGATTGGCGATGAAATCACATTCAAAACTGAGATTTGCGATGAACAGAATGACTTCAGAATGAGAACAGATCAACTATTGATTCGATATCCATATTACAACAACTTGTGGAGAAAGCCATTGAATACAACACACCGATTTTCATGCTCATCGTCACATGTTTTCTACCAACTTGATAAATGTTATAAACATTTTAGAATAAGCTAACATGCAGCGAAACATATGTGGTCTTATACAGCACATACTACTGTTATTCAATTTCGACTGAGAAACTGATCTGTACCATTTGTTATGCGGCCGATGCTGTTCTCAATCTGATTACTAGAATATAATATTTGAATTTGATAATATGCTATTAAATTGCACAAGCGGTGTTCGCCAAAGAAGAACAAAAAACTACAATACAAATCAACATTTTTATAATTATTAGCTATATGTGAAACTACAAATAAACACTAATTGATAAAATCCTATAAAAATATTAATTATAACACTATTTCAATTAATGAATACTAAATTTATATTCAATAATAACAAATAATAAAACTATACAGCAATGCAATTGCAAATCTGACAATCAACCTCTTAATTTGTATGCAGCCACTTCATTTGATTTAATATATAATTCACATGTAATATTATATAATAGAAACATAAATAATGGTCGAAAAAAATATAGCCGAAAATTGACAAAAAATTATTTCAAACTTTTCTTAAAATTATTTCAAAAGTATAAAAAGAAATCATTTTAAACTTAAAATTATTCCCGCTACATAGTTTAGAGCGAAATTATACTCTATTCGCAATATATTCAGTATACTCTAGTCGCCAGAAGCGAATAAATGGATTTGATTCGCCAATTTCTCAGTTTGACAGCTTTCGCGCAAGCGCATGACATTATATTGACTTCTTTGATTTAAAATTTTTGACATATATGTTTATTATTAACATTTATTTTTGATTTTATTTTTTGTTGAGAAACTGCACTTGGAAAGGCATTGACCTAGTTTAAGTGGTACTTGCTGAACGAAAGTTTCAGACACACCCCTGCTTAAATAATCTGTGGTTAGCCATACATGAATAATATAAAAATTTGACACTTGACAAACATTGATTGTTTTCTTTTATATGAAAATACGATTTAATTTTTATTTTATTTTCCATTTAAATTTGCACTATATTTTATTTAGCTAATAAAAATTAATATTAATGTTATTAATTAGATAAGTTTTAAATAACAAATAACTATTGAAATGTGTTGATTAATTTTGTTTAAAATTTAATAAGATAAGTTGAATGAGTGGTTAGATACACGTAAATAAATAATTCCATGTTACAAATAAATACATAATTTAGCAATTATTTCAATATAATCCATAAAACTTCAGTTTTAAATGTTATTGAATAATTCCTAACATTTTGATGGAATTCTTACATGATATTGTGGAATGTTTGTTCCATGTAACCGAGATGTTCCGAGTAACATTTTAACTTTATTTTTCGGTTTTAATGTGTTTGATAGTTTAGTTTTATTGCACGTCTAATATCGAAATGTTGGTTGCTGCAGACATTTTCTAGATGGAAGGAGAAACAATGACATTATTTACTGTTACTTTCTGAAGCGTATTTAATATGGTCGTGAATTTAAACACCAGATTGTAGACGTAAATAATACAATTTATCTAGTAACGTTTCCCTGGGAAATTCATATATCTAATTCATCATCTAAAATTTAACGACACCTCGATAAGGACATCATTACGATGTTAATTTGCCGTTTCAAATATGCATGTAACATCAAATGTAATTGAAATTTGTCAACTAGAAAATACAGGATCAATCGTTATTATCCAGTTGTATATTTGAGTATTTAAATAGATTGGTGCATCCCCAGTTATTTCAACCAGTTGACAAACACAACATTCATAGCACAATCTTTTTAGCCTTCATCACACGCCATTACTGACATATGATGATATGATGACATAAGATGATAGTCGGCCCTTATGGTGCCCTTATATTTCCTTGATAAATAATCGCCTTAATCAGTGTTTCCCAAACTTACTTTTTGTGTCATGCCCCATCTAAGCCGTTCTAAAATTCTTATGCCTCCTATGTTATACATACTTTTTAATATTCAAAAATTAGTAATAATTAGTAATTAGTAATAATTAGACGTCGAAATTCATACTGAACAAGCTTAAATGATAGATCTTAGAAAGAAATCACTAGGAAATTTTTAATGAAATATTTTTCAATATTATATTTTACTCACAATAGAGACATAGTAATTATTTATTATTCAAATTTAGTGAGATCCTTGCGCTTGCTGCATAGAGATTTTATGTTAGATTCTAATTTAGTTAGATTCAGTCTCAGAGTCTCCACATTGCGTTATATCTAGTCAATTTCGTTTATTTTAGTAGTAAATCATTTACGGCATTAATTCCACATTCAACTAAATATGAAGATGGAAACGGTAACAAATATAGTTTTCTTGCACATTTGGTTGGATTTAGATATTTGATTTCTGTTTCCTCACAAAGTCATGTTATCACCACTCCTTTTATATTAAATAGAATTTTAAATACCTCATCATTTTACATGTCGCTGTGTTCTTTTAATTGATACTAGATATTTGAAATATCAGACACAAATCCATTATCATTGGCCGTATCATTCAAGTTGGAAAATCAATTTTCATCAATTCAAATTCAATAACAATAACAATTATACCAGTATCAGTCACTTCACAGTTTTGGAGCCAATGGAACTTTTCAAAATTTCTGTTTTCCTGACATAATTCAATACAATTACAATGAAATCAAATATCTTCGCTTTTGCATTGACAAAAGTTTTCTTTTCAATCTGTTCCCTATCGAAAGTCATCTTTAAAAAAATGTGAGACTTAGACTACACAAAATAGCTCACATTAGCTTTAATAGTATTGATATTGATACAGTTTCTAACAGAATGTAGTATTTCATTTAGAACCGATGAAATATTTTTGGCTGACATGTTTTCTGTATGAATAATATATTATGCACAGGAAGCATTTCCGGATACTCATCTTTCTTCAATTTTAAGTAGACATTTTTCTTGCTTCATTATGTTATATATCATAAGTTTTTATATTTTTCATTGGCACTCAAGTAATTTTTTTTATATATACTTGGAGTTAGTGGTGTTTTCTAATGACTTACAGAAAAACATTTTTTCAGTTATTAATACGACCTTAATGCGTCTAGAAAGTTGATATTTATGTTTTCAGCTTTTCCACAAGTTGTATTTCAATATGTTCACTCATTTCGTCTATACTTCTCTGCTAACAGTATTTTACTGAAGCTTACACGTGTCTTTTACTAGAATCGTTTTAAAAAATGTTGATATTGATGATTGGATTAAATTCTCTCCTATGATGTGATTTTTGTCTGATGGAAATTTGATAACTCAAGACTCAAGAGTACGACTGACAGTTACAGTATGAGCAAAAAGCGTTTGATTTTAGGCTGTGGACAATTCCATTTTTAAATTGGCCACCTTAACACTCAAATTGCCTTACGTAGGGAAACACTAGATGATGATAATGATGATGATGATATGATAATGATTTTAATTTTCTAATGGCAAATTTCATATTACTTCAGTATTTAGGCTATATGAAATTAAATATTCTTTTAAATAAATTTGATTTCTGGAAATGCAAAATTAAGGTTAAATGCATAATTTTAGCAATTATTTATTATAATTGTTTTATGATTTTTGCACAAAATACTTTTCTCTTTTATTTTGAAATGTATAAGGGAATACAGAGTTTTTAAAAATGAAAAGTATGTTCATACATTTTTAAAAATTATTATAACTACTAAAAATTGTTGCAAAGAAAGACATTTTGTTGCTTTTATTGCACAATGAAAGTTTTTCTTTCATTTTATTTCAGTATTTTAACAAAATATTATATAATTTTTCTGGAAAATTTTATATATACATAAATCCTAAAAAAATTTAAATATGGTAAGTCATAAAACCACATGAACTCTACTTAAATAACGAGGGAGGTAAAAAAAAAAAAAAAAACAAACTATTAATTTTTCAACTTTCTAGGATCCTTAAAACATTTAAATTCTTTCTGTAAAGAAATAATTTGTTAAAAGATTTCTTCTTTTGAAACTATAAGGTTTTTTATATTTTCTTAAATTATATATATACATATATATTATAATATATGTACATCGTTCTACAAGTGTATCTTCATAGGAAAAAACATTAAAATGAAAGAAGTTTTTAGTTTTAACAGCTTTAGGAGGATTTTGATTCGTCTTGTTAATAAGTTTGGTAAAACTAATCTGCTTTCCTTTCATCCTTTTATGTTTTTTGTTTTTCTTTCTGTATTATTTTTATTTTTTTTCAATTTCTATTATAGTTTAAGGTTGTTTTTTTTTTTTTCTTTTTATAAAAATATCAAATATGATTTAATTTATTATGAGTCCTTTGAAATAATAGCTTTTTCTTTATAAATACATTAAATTTATGTATATTTTTTAATTAAATTTTTAAATCACGACTTTTAATACTGTCTTTTATATTTGATCTCTCTTCCACCATATACGTTGTCTTAGTTATTATTAATTTAAAATTAAAATTTTGTTAAAACGAAATACACACAATTTGCATTATATTTCTTTGCTAATATTAAGAAATTATTTATTGTTACATTTATTCTAAATACATAGACAACATTTGGCATTAAGAAATATAATTCATTGGATTAAGTAAAGTTAAATGTTCGAGATTACAAAGTGAGAATCTTAGGATTACTGAATTAATATCTTAGTATTTTGCATAAATTTCTATAAAATTTACTACATTTTAATAAGCAATCTGAAAAGTATAGAGATTTAATATTAAATATTAATTCAATTTGTTATTAAAAATTGTTTCGTCCTTATAATGGCATAAGTTCAGAACAATATTATCAGCCAATAGTATACGGAGAAATATTATGAAATCTTATCTGATGTTGGAAATTGGGCTGGAGTTTGTCTTGCTGGTATTTCCCACACACACTGTTTCTTAATAATGCATTCCTCCACAATTTTTTTTTTTTGTTTTGTGTATCGGAATTCTATTCATTTTACCGATATTCAAATCATTTTGCACAATCCAATCATATATTCAAGTATAGGTTGTGAGCGTGGTAACCTATTTTTGCACCTTTACCAAAATGTCTTCGATCAAAAATTCGAATAGCAATTATTTGTTTCTGTTGAATATCATATGATCGATTTTGTAACTTTATTGTGATAACTGACCACAGGTATACAAAAAATTCATTAAATAAATAGTGAAGACCATCCAATATGAAATGAATTACAATTAAATGGAAAGTAAATGTGTAATTATCACTTATTATAACTATGTCATTTATAAATAACATAGTCTATGGAAGACTATATTCTATTAACAGACATATTTTGAATAACATACGTACATGATGTTTTTTTAATTTCTCCATTACTTTTCAATCATTATACGAAGTATTTTGTGTAATATCAATCGTTCAGCTGCCTTAGACGAAATTGAAATGGTTTTTTGAACTATTAATTAGATCACGGAAACTAGGGTTCAAAATACTTCATCTATATTATTAAGGTGCATAAACTAAGTATGATTCCTGATAGTTTAAACAATTCTGTATATTTTTTGTTATTTTCATTAAATGTCAACAGATAGTTCCATGAATTTGACAGTGCAACTCAATTTTAGTTCTTATTTAATAACTTTAGCAATCATTGAAAATGAATATCACCTAGGTATTTCCAAAGATCTGATGGCAATATTATCTGGACCATTTGTCTTATTTCTTCCTCAAAATAAAGATTATTTGATTCAGGCATCTCCTAAAAAGAGGATATTCTTCAAGTGGCAGCTGATTGAAATATTGCTTTCACATATTCTCTGTCATCACTGAAAATATTTCCGATTTCATCACTGCATATGTTTTGTGTACACATTCGATAGTATTGATCGTGCACAATCAATAAAATGCCATCTAAACTGATGAAAACGATTCGCGTGTTCTATATAGTAAATTACAATGTAGATTTTTGCATCGTATAAGACTTGGTGATATTTTTTTGGATATATTTTTTGAATATAACACATTTAACTCTATGATATATTCACTTGCGGTCAATTGAAACAAGTGAATTAGAGAACTTTTTAATATTTTGGAAGTTATTAGTCAATAGATATAGTGATGGCTAATACATAGTCGTAATGTTCCGCATACGGAAGGTTTGACAAAATTGTTGGTATGTTAAATAGAATGTAAATTTGGCTATATTTGAAACTAAATGTAAAAACCACTATTGTATGGTTGCGAAATTTTTGAATTTGATAAATAACATCGTCTCATAAATTTATATAATAAATAAATAAGTGTCTCAGGTTCATACTTAAAATTTTCTTACCAAATATATTATGAAATGAAAATTTATAAATACTATATATTTAGACTAAGTGAAATTCCTGCAGGGTAATAGGAGATTGGCCTAAAAACAACATAGCGGAGAATGGAGCGAGGTGAAAATACTTGTCAGATATCGTGTACAATGATTTTTGGTTTGTCACTCAAACGTGTAATAAATATCGAAGTGATGATAGTATAATATATATATATATATATTAGTACGAGTTTTTTCTCAAGTTTTTAATTCTGTGCTGACAACACTTTTGCAAACTGTATTTAATGTTAAACCACTTTGTTTTTCCAATGTTGTTTTGCCATTTATATTTATATGTTGATTTTAATTCAAGAATTTATGTTGTGACCTCACCACATACAACATTTGCATTCTTTAAACTTTAAAGTATTTCAAATTTAGTCGATCACATAGAATAAAATCAATCTAAATGACACTGTACTACATATGACCGACCAGATAAATATTTTTTTGATAAAATAGGTATTTGATTAATAATCATCGTCTCTCCATCTAGCTGGACGTCTATTATAAATATTTCTGCATTTTTCATTTAATCTCGATTCCATGATATTCTGTAGACAATTATTCCACATGTAAATATTACTGCTATTTCTAATTCAGTTCTACATGATAAATTTAAATTCTAGATATTTATATGCTTGGACACCCTCAATGTATGATCCACTAAATATAGCTGTAGTTTTAGAATCTTTATTTTGTACTGAGCGTATACAAGTAAATTTAAACTTCTTTAAATCCTTTATTCTATTTCCATGCACACTACTATTCTTTATTAATAAATATTAAAGGATCTACACTTATTTAGTAAGTTATATATGATGTTTTGAAGAGACTAATAAGGAATGTACTGTGTTTTACCTATAACATATTAGACGTTTAGTTATGCTTATGGTATTTGGTCCTTGTTGTGTACTAAAGGCATTTATGATTGTATATATTTAAATTGAAATTATTCCATTTTCGGTGATAAAAAATAGTCAGCGAATACTTTACAAATTTTGTAAGCTTTAAATAATTGTTCCATTTCCATTAAACACTTACATTTTCTGACAGAAACAAATTAAACTTTTAATTATATATTAAATTATGAATAAACAACTCTTTCCAACTAAATTATAATTATAATAAAAATAAACTTTCTTAAGATTTTAATTGCTCGGTTTTCATTCAACATAAATACAACTTTGACTTTATATAAATTAAAGTACAACTTTACTAGTAATCTTAATGTTTGTTTATTATGAACATAAAAGAAAACTGTTAACATTAATGATTTAGTGTAAAGTTTAATAGAAAATAGGTTATAAATTAAATTAGAAAACTAAGTATATTTTTTTTTGTATACTAAGGATTACTATAGAACGTTTCGTAACTCAGCAAATCACAGCAGATATCAATTTGTAACTCGAAAATATCTAAGAATAATACCACAAATCCATGAACAACGAATACTTGTGTAAATTAAATTGAGTAATCTAGATGTTAGTCAGAGACACCCATCCATCGTCTTACAAAATCACATAGATAAACAATTTGTGTATGAAATTCGTGATTTTGTGTTTACTGTTACAGTCCATACTGCTAAACAACTTTCCAAATATTGGTAGCCCTTTACGTTATTTATTAGCTTACCATCTACAAGTACAATGAGACATATAATCGACTAACCAATCTACATTCATCTCAACCTTAACGCCACAATGGCGCATAGGGTCATATTAATTTGCCATTTCCAATATGTAAGTAACATCAAATGTGAACACATATAACTAAAATGGAAATTTACCAACTGGAAAATATAGGATCATACATAATTATCCAGTTACATATTTAAATATTGCGGTAGAGTAATGAATATTGAACCTATTCTGAATATATTATTGAAAAAATCATGTTCATTGTGTTTAGTAACGCCAATTCTCAATGTTGTTCATGTTCACATTCAGTATTTGAGGTGCTGTTATGTGTATATGTTCTTGTCTTTTCTCAAACTTGAATATTAAAACCAACGACTTTAAGGAACCTGAATTATACGCTTCTATTTTGCATCACATTAGATAAAATACTATATACATTTGAGGTCAATAATTCAATAAGTGAATTGAATGATCTTTAAAGTACTTTCTGGTGAATTTCTTAATAAACGTTACGGTTTCTTTATATTATTTTATATTACTACGGATTGCAAGATCCTCCTTAACCTATTTTATATATTATATTATTATAGTATGCTGTTGTGATGCATTCCCTCCTATCTTAATAGACTAATATCCTTATCAGTTTGTCTCAATTACAAATTTGTTTCAATTTAGTCAAGTAGTATAACTTTGTAGCTGCCTTTACAGGTATGATACAAATTTGTAACTGTGACTTTATTTCAAGCGGTATTCACCAAAGAAGGCCAAAAAAGTACAATACATATCAACATTTTTATAATAATTAGCTATATGTGACACTATAAATAAACACTAATTAATATAATCTAATAAAAATATTAATTATAACAATATTTAAATTAATAACTACTAAATTTATCTTCAATAATTGCAAACGATCAAAATTTATAAAACTATATAACACCACCACAAATGACAAATCTGACAATCAACATCTATATATAATTTGTATGCAGCTTTTTCATGTGATTTAATATGTAATTCACATATAATACTATATAATAGAAACATAAATAATGGTCGAAAAAAATATAGTCGAAAATTGAAAAAAAATGTTTCAAAATTTTCTTAAAATTATTTTAAAAGTTTAAAAAGAAGTAATTTTAAACTTTAAAATTATTCCCGCTACATAGTTTAGAGCGAAATTATACTCTATTCGCAATATATGCAGTATACTCTAGTCGCCAGAGGCGAATACACACACTTGATTCGCCAATTTCTAAGTTTGACAGCTTTCGCGCAAGCGCAGGACTTCTTTGATTTCAAATTTTTGACATTTATGTTTATTAACATTTATTTTTGATTTTATTTTTTTTTGTTGATGAACTGCACTTGGAAAGGCATTGACCTAGTTTACGTGGTACTTGCTGAACGATAGTTGAATACACATCCCTGCTTAAATAACGTGTGGTTAGCCATATATGAATAATTTAAAATTTTACACTTGTCGAACATTGATTGTTTTCTTTTATATGAAAATACCCTTTTATTTTTGTTACATTTGAATTTGCACATTATTTTATTTATGTATTTACATTATAAAAATTAATATTAATGTAATTAATTCGAATGTTAAGTTTTGAATAACAAATAACTAGTGAAATGTGTTGATTAATTTTATTTAAAATTTGATAAGAAAAGTTGTGTGAGATACATGTTAATGTTAACAAACAATTCCATGTTTCAAATAAAAGTGAATATTACGTAAATAATTACATAATTTCATGATTAATAAGTAATATAATTAAATATAATACATAAAATTTTAGTTTTAGATTACTTTCTGTTTTTGCTCAGTTACTATTTTTTTGATGAATTTATATTTAAAACGTTGTTTAACAAATTATCAAAATCTGATATTTTTAAAGTTTTTCATTTTTAATTTCATAGTATGGCGTCTCAAATTCAATCGTTTGAAGAAATATTGCAACATGCAATTAACATATATAGGGAAACATTTAACAGTGAACCTACAATTGCAAGTTGTGCTCCAGGTCGTGTAAACCTCATTGGAGAACATATAGATTATAATGATGGTTATGTATTACCTATGGTAAGTGTAATGATTATCTATACAGTCCTATGCAATATATTATTTTAAAATTGTTTAACTGCCTGACAGGTTATATAATAACTGACAGTGGTAAAATATATATATATTTTATATTACAATTTTTTTTGTTGTTACTTACACAATTTGTTAAATTAATTTATATATTTTTGTTGTTTTTTTTTTGTAAATAACTACCATTCCAATAAATTAACAATAAAATGAAAATTGTAAATATTCACAGGCTTTACCAATGGTTACATTGATTGTAGGCAATTTGAATGGTTCAAAATCAAATGCAGATATTGTTACTTGTTGCGATAATGTGGATCAACCAAAAAGAGTGAATTTCAGTTTATTGAATTTAAAACCGGGTATTCCAAAGTAAGTAATATTCTTTTTAGTAAACAATTATGTAAAACAACTACCATAACACACTGAATTTGATGCTTTGAATTTGATTTAATGTATAATATGCGTCCTCTTCGATGACCATTCATTTCAATCCACTATGATGGCACTTAATAATTTCCTGTTAAAATCGATATTTATTATGATTAAAAATAAAATCGCTGAACTTGCATAAAAAAAAACACTATTATATAAGTGATGGAAAATAGCACTAATCTAGCACAACGAATGGTTATATAATCTACTCTAGTTTCAAATAGAATATCCATACTTTCTTCTTCCACTTGATCCGCCTAAAAATCCCACTACTGCAATCTCGGTATCTATTGTACTCTATCCGTTTTCAATTCCTTGAGTCATCTTGTTAGTCTCCTGGTTAAAACATATATTATCTAGCAAATTATAATTTTATTCAATTTAAGATGTTATCAATGGATTACTAATTGAAGCGATTGGAGAATTTGTATGCATCTAGAACGTTAGAACAATCTTCAAACCGACAAAAATCATGCAAGTAGCTGAAAAATTCGGTTCCAAGTCATGGTGAAATTAATATCGAAGTACAATGCCTACTAATCGCCGATAGCATCGTTATCGGCGAATATTTTCACGATCGAATCGGTTCAAATTTTGCTATCAGATGAGAACAGACAAGTTTTGGGTTAGCAGATCATGCCAAAGCCAAGTCAAAATTTTTCTATACATTATTTGTCGACTTTACGCTTGTATTAGATAGTATTGATCACAGTATCATGTGAACAATATTAGAAAATTATTGAATTACGTCTTAACTGATGAATACTTATGACTCAAATTCTGTATATGATTAAAACACCTCATACGTTGTTTCTACTATTTACAAGCTTTCTTTTTCTCAATTGACTTTATTAGATGTTTGTCTCGTATTCTAGCTTTTGCCCATAATATTTTCCATCCTCTATTAATTTAATTTAATTATATGTATACATGATATTTTCCTTAAGAAAAGTATATTATGTGTGTTACAAAAATGTCCATTGGAAGCAATATAACAATAAAGAAAATACATAAAATTTTTATGAAATTGTGAAATCGATAAAAGATGTTCAATAAATTCATTATTAAATCGAAAAACTTCTTTAAATATAATGAAACTACATGTATGTTTATATTTGTGTAGTAGATACTGTGAAATATACTGTAAAACTCTGGAATCATGTTTCCAATTTACTAGACGCCTCATTTTCTGAAAGTCTCTGAAAAACGTGTATTAAATAACATCACATAAGACACTGATGGAAATTTTATGAGAAAACTTTAGATCATTTCCTCTCGCAGCTAAACAACAAAATATGTATATAAGCTCGTAAATATAGAAATATATATATATATATAAATTGTTTACATGGTCGTATATTTATGGGAAAGCTCTGTATATATTACAGGATAGAGGAAAAGTTCGTGGACTGCATAGACAAATATTTTCTCAAACAAACTGTGAGAACCAACGTCCAAGTTAAATCAAATAACAAAACTAACTGATGCAAAACAAAACATTTTAAATAAATACCTTCTTTTCCATATATTATTATATTATTTTATAGTTCGAATTATATATATCACATAATACAAGAATAGAATTTAGTTTCAGTGTTTTTATTTTGTTTCTGATACTTCACTGTACCTATTATGGGATGGAAATCTCCAGGAAATATACAATATACATATTGTAACAATATTACATTTATAATGGTCACGATTCGACAGCATCAGGAACCAAATATTATATGGTTGTTTTAGTCATTCGTAATTGTTCTTGTAATCTACCTATACCCATATTCGAATTCACGAAGGAATGTTGATAATGGGCATATATATATATCCATAATATGTATCATATGTGTATGTATAACTTATATATGCTCATAAAATAATAGTAACAAATAAATACGAGATCATGATGTCAACCTTCATTCGACCCATATAATTCAATTAATTACTTTTTAAACCAATTAGTTAAGACCAATGTTTTTGTCACAGTTCAAATCTTTGGATAATTGGAATAGCTTTACTACCGCAAAAAAAAAGAACAGTTTTAACTAGTTAGATTTTGGGTACGATACCCATCATGAGTAATAATATGTCTATATATTTTATTAAACAGTTGTAACATATAGGTACTGTAATTATTCCATTGTTCATTAAGTTTTTGCTATATTTAATTCCATGTAATCCTTAAGAAAATCCATACACAGAACTGTTATTTGATTCTAACATTGTTTTAATTAAATGCTGAATGACATATTCAGTATCATACCCTTTGTTTTTTTTTTGTTTTTTTTTGAGGTGGTGCTATTTTTTCCTGTTAATAGAATCCAAAATGCTTATACGAGTATTGTTGTATGAAATGTTTATGCATATACGGGTAAATGGGTACTCGTATCTAATCAATACAAAATCTCATATCTATATCTGATGGCATAGATATTTTTAAATATTCTATCTTTTCATTATTCAGTATTTTAAGGTATTATTTATCATTTGCAAAATAAAGAAAAAAAAACCAAAAAAAAGGAAAAATGAAAAACTATGCGAAAAAAATCTATAGAAAACAAATGGAAACAAAGAAAAACATTAGCAGTATATAGAGATTTAAAAATCCCAGATAAACTTTTCGAGTTTGTTTGACTTTATACCCAATATTCGTAGAAAGAGTCAAATAAATAAAGCAATACTTTCTACTATATATATATATATATTTATATATATATTCACGTATAAATGACATTTATTTTATGTTTTGCTAGTTAAAATTTGGAATAGGATTTTAAATAATACGACAGTTAAATTGGAGATCACAAATATGGTACTATAGTGACATATGATGGGCGACAGAATGGAATGATAGACAAATGTCTCTTTTTAGGCTAGAAATCAAAGTCACCTCCACATATACAAAATTACTATGGTACCTAAATTCTACAGATGTAATACTTCATCGTAGTAGTCACCCACAAACTTAGTTTAATATTAACATAAATTCAAAGACAATTTTACATTGCAAGAGCTATGTGATTGCTCAATTGATCCGATTCCATCAGCCTATAGTGCTTGCAATTTACACTTCTGAAACACGTGTATTGCACGAGAAATGTCAAAAATTTGCCTTATGACTTCCGAAAGTGACGCAGGTTGCTTTAAAATTAAATAGAAACAAAATAATTCTTCAGTTTGAGCATGATTCGATGGAAGGAAAACGAAGAAAGCACTATATCCTCTGGTAAAACACCACAGTAGTCAAATTGTCGTGTAGTGTTAAAATGTCATGTAGTGTCAAGTGTAGTATTAAATTTGTAACAATAGTTCAGGTTTACACAATAAATGTTCTGGATATACACGGTTTAGGTGAAATGAATAATAATGGGAAACTTTATTTGATAATGTGCATCAATCATAGTTTTGTGATTGATGATTATGATATATTTGCACATAAAAGAATAGACAAAGAATCTTAAATCTCACCTGATAAATGTACCAAGAAAACAAATAGATCACACATAACCATTAGTATAAGATGATGAAATTCTCTGTTAGACGTTCGCAGCTATAGAGGTGCGAATGTTTTAAGTGATCATAATTTGATTATTGGACAGATGAAATTTAAACTTATGTAAGATAGAATCTTGAATTATTAAACATATATGCATCTATGTTGCTAGACTTTGAGATGAGGATTTACGGTTAACAACTATCGACGTAACTGAAATACATAAGCTGGCGTATTCATACAAATTGTGAGAATATTTTTGATTTCGTTAGTAATGGAAGGATGGAGTGGATTAGTGATTGCATGTGTAAGGTGTAATTTAAAATGAGAAGAAAAAAATGTGAAAAAAGTAGTTAATAATAGCAATGCGAAGGATCAACATAATCTGCGGACATAATATATTAAACTACGACAAAGATATTGTAATAGTTTACCGTAGGAGTAAGCGCAATTTTTTTTTTATCTTTAAACATTTTATGGCACATGCTAGCAAATTAGCCGGACAGTGCTTTAGAGATTTACCAAATAGAAAGATGGACTGAGTACTTTTACGATCAACTGAAGTTAAAGGCGGCCCCGATAACAGATCACTCGAAAATGCCGGTAATATCGCGTAGAGTTAAAGATGGGTTTAAAATCCTCGATTATAGTCGGTCACACCATTCGTCACTACCAAATTATTATATATATACATATTGAAAATTGTGTGTCTTAAATTTATTACTAGTAAATAAATCTAGTGATGCAAAAAATGTTTCAGACTAAATATTTTTTACAATATTCATGTACATTTTACAATTTGTTCTAATGGTTACCTATTTTTATTAATCACTTAGTTTGTAATGTTTCTAAATTGTCATATTTT
This sequence comes from Penthetria funebris, assembly GCA_027564355.1. Lineage (NCBI taxonomy): Eukaryota > Metazoa > Arthropoda > Insecta > Diptera > Pleciidae > Penthetria > Penthetria funebris. Next base: position 15,922 of record JANSTX010004560.1, read on the forward strand.
GTTCTTGTATGCCTTCTAATCACAATAATGATTTACAGGGAAAATGGAATTGCTTGTGGTTTCCGTCATATAAGAGTAATTCTACGATTTAGTACTAAACGATAATAACAAATTAAATTGTTACAGTTTTCAAAACTTTAATAGATGTATAATATGGACTTAATCATCATTAAAATCCATATGTATGGAGTTTCATTACAATATTTAAATATATAAAGTTTTCGATGATAAACACAACTTGAAATTACTCTAGATTTATGGTTTCAAATAGTTAGTAAACAACACTTAAAGTGTTGCGGAATAGCACTGATATATTTACATGGAAAGCATAAAGATTGAAAAGTGTACAGAAATAAACATTCCTATTAAATTTTTGTCAAAAAATTCCAAAGATTTTAAATTAGTTAAAAGATATTTCATCAGTGCCTCAATGTAATGCCTGATGATTCTCAGAAAGAGTTTCCATCAAATTTTGGAATTAATTAGATATGGTTATATGACCATATCGGTGGTCATATGACCATGAGTAATTAGGATCATCATTCGTGGTAATTCCGTGATGCGGCCACCGGGAACGTCACTAACATCTAATCTTAAATTGGCTGAAATTGCAGGTGCGAAAGGTTGCGGTTGTGCGCCAAAATAGAAAATAACATTCAATACCACCACCTGTGTGTTTACATTTCGAACTGCTAAAAATACTTAATTGATAGACTACAGATTTTTGTTCAAACACATTCTACATAATTAATGTATCTGTAATAAAGCGGAAATAAAATGTGACGTACATAGGATATTATCAATGTAAAAATTATTTTATGCTTAGATAAGAATATATTTTTATGATTGAAGTAGTAACTCTTCAAATACTTTAAGGTATCTGGATCTCATTATGATATGATTACATCACTATTTCCACTCTCTTAGGATAGTGTTTATATAATATAAACACTACATTTTAAAATTCATTCACGAGTGCTATATGGGACAGTACATGAGTTGACTACAAACATTTACGTAGTTCTTAGGTTGTAACTGCAATTTTCAATGCATTTATATTTTTACCAAATTATCAGTACATCTCTCACTCTTCATCATCAGAATAATAGTTGAGAATGTATTTCAAATCTGATCATGAACGTACAAATATGATTTGCTTAAAGAATCCCTTCATTTGAATTTAGACTTAAACGTTAACATTAAAATAAATAAATAATTGGCAAATAATAAAAAATGAAAGTTAACGTGTCTATATTTTCATCAATGTCAATGTTCCCTGATTGTAAAGAAATTTGATACCATCATCTTAATATGAACGACACAAGGGTAAGGAACAATGATAATTTGCCATCACCTATATATACACATGAATATCAAATGTTAATAGAAAAACTACATTAGTTTCTAATATATTCAAGTTTCCAAATAAATATTACCAGATTATTACCGTCTCATCAATAAGTAATTATCCTATTTTACGAGCACCCATTAAGATATTATTCAAACAGTATAGAAATAGCTAGAATATCTGTTAGGTAGATTATATAATGGACATTTTTCCAAAAAAAGAAAATTTACTGAATTTCACCACTTAACAGGTAACTGATTCAAATTAAATATACATTTTTAATTGTTAAGGGGAATAAGAAATTTTAAGGGATTTAGGATGTATTTTTTTTTTTGTTTATGCCATTCCATTCTTTCATAAGGACAAATTAATTAAATATTTAGGAAATATCTTTTATGAATTTTTTGTTTGAAAAGTTAAAACCTTTTAGAAATAAATTATTGATGAAAATAAATTCGTAAACATTTCCGAGTATTCCCTAAATTCAAATTAATTAAAGATATCCTTCAGTTTTAACAATCTTTACACGGGATTTAAATATGATACCTTCAATCTTTAGAATTTTATAATATTAGATATTAAATTACAGTTTGCATTTCAAAAATACTTTATACAAATTATAATTTATAAGATTTTTGTTTATATATAAACCTTGACTGTTTCTAAGTTAATATCACATTGCGATTCCACGATAATTATTGCCGATAAGTTAATGAATTGAATTTGAAATTGTAAAATAGAAAATGTGCCAGTGGCACTGTCAATGGCACATTTCCCTTCACAATGTGGCAGGCAAGGAATGAATTAGTATTGTATTAGAATAAAAAGAATTGTTAGAACCATTTATGTATTGAGTCAGCGAAGAGATAGTATGGACAAAATACAGTGAAAGTTCTGTAATATCGGTAGATTGTCTGAAGTATTAGTTAATTAAATGGTGTTCGATATATTTGTACGATAGATTTTGAACTGATCTTGACAAATGTCTACTAATCAGGCATAGTTATAGGGGAACTAGCACATAAATATGGTGATTGAAGAATTGAAATTTTCTAAATTACGCGGTTTGATTGAATTTGTGCACTTTTCGTGAATTGACAGGTGACTGATATAATTTTCATGACAGTAGATGGATGGATTATAATTTTAAATTCCGAAATAATCTATGGAAATTAAAGTGTAACAAAATTCTTAGGTTTTATTACTTAAATCATGGAATTAAACTTTAGTTTATGCTTTTCAATCATTAATGTCAATAAATACTTAATTAAGTATAGTTATGTATTTCAGGCACTATGAATACGATATATAATTAGTATTAAAAGTATTATTACCATTTATATTACAACTTAGTATGCACTACTCAAGTATAATTACTCACATATAAAATCATTAAAATGAAATTATTTATTATTTATTAGACTTTTTGTGTATCCGCTAAATATTATCATCCATTTCATTGTCCAAACACTTAAATTTTATATTTAATTAATTTTAATGTCCTGAAAAGTAATAAAAACTATTATATAAGTTTCCGCTCTTAATTTGAAACTTAAAGACATATTATTAAATAATTTATTCTTTATGGGTTTCAATTTCTTCTATAGATGGTTAAACTATGTTAAAGGAGTAATATATTGCTTTAAGAAAACTGTTCCAGGATTTAATGCAGTTATTGTAACAAATGTCCCTGTAGGCGGTGGCTTATCAAGCAGTGCAGCACTTGAAGTGTCTACATTAACATTTCTGGAGGCAATAGCCGATGAAGCATCACTGAAGTAATGTATTATTTATGTAACCTTATATATTGTATATATATGTATAATGTACATATAGGGTTCAATTACGAGTACTTAGTTCTAGAATATTTTCAATGACATATATTTATGATTTATTTCAAAGAGTATTTTCAGTTTATTTGATTTTACTTTTTATGGAAAAATTGGTTGAGTAAATGAACAGCGTAATTAAAGGTTCAGAATATTTAGAAACCTATTAATATTTTGATTAACTACCTAATGGGAATGTGAAATTAGTTTATTATTAATAAAATATATATTCTCTCCTTCTCTTGTTAAGCAATGAAGTGCATAGGTCTACTTACTGGACACAATACGAGAATATAATTATAATTTCAGATTAAATTGAAGCAAGTCAGTATTTAGTAACCACTGGGAATGTGTACTTATAGCAAAGTTATGCACAGTACCCTTAGCCATTCCTACATAACTCTCACATTATAGCGTTCGTGTACCGGTACACGTACACTTGCAACTCAAAACATTTGATTTGAAGGCTAATACATGATGGAGAAATGTTTGTTTTGGGGCAGCAATATATCAACCAAAATAATGGACCCATTTGCCACCCATCATTTTTACTAAAGATCAAAGCAATATCAGAGTAACTTTGATTGATGTCGACACGGTATACAGTATTTTCGCAATTTCACATAATATCTATATTGAGAATGATTTTAATGTTGACGCGAAATTGGCACTGTAATCAGACACTGATTCATTATTCCTTCATGAGTGAAATTTATAATAAATTTAATTAGTACTTATCATACCATTTGCAATTCTGTAATATCAAACAAATATTATTTATAAATAATTTAAATTATAACCCACAAATATCGTCTATTTTCAGATCAACCGAAAAGGCACTAATTTGTCAGAGAGCTGAACACGAATTTGCTGAAATGCCCTGTGGTATAATGGATCAATTAATTTCAGTTATGGCCAAGGAAAATTATGCACTTCTTATCGATTGCAAGTGAGTTATTAACATTTTTACAATACATTTTTGAGAAATGATTGTTAAGAAAATTTTGTGTTCTTTCTTTTATTTTATTTTTTTTTTTTAATTATTCAGATCCTTAGAAACAATTCAAATACCATTTGAAACAGAAGATTTGGCAATTTTAATTTGTAATTCTAATGTTCGACATGAATTATCAAATAGTGAATACCCAACAAGACGAAAACAATGTTCAAAAGCTCTTGAAATTATGGGTTTAAAAAATTATAGAGACGCAACGATAGAAAATCTAGAAGGTATATAAAACTATATATAAATTATTGAATATATTCCAACAATATTCTATATAGGTATAAATGGTGACTAGAATGTCATATGATACATCATTGGTAATAGGATAAGAAGCCTTTTTTGTTGTCGTAATAAACAAACAATGGTTTAATGATTCAAAAGTATTTGTTCGTGAAAGATTTTAACACGACCTTAAATGTAATATAAAAATAGCAATGTATTCTTTTCTTCTGAATGAACTGATCCAAGATGAATGTTTTATTTTAAGAGTTTTAAATTACAGGCCCAAAGAGTAATTTGAAGTCACATTATATACGTAGTGTTTTAGAAACTTTATAAAAGTCATAAAGCCATAATATTACAATTTTATATGATTTTATATATAAGGGTACAAATTGTATCCTTAAATTGTATATTTAATTGTATATAAATGGACCCCGAAACTGATATACTTTCAGCATTTTCGAACTTATATAAATATATATATATGTAATTTTGCATTATAAGGGAAATAATTTCCTAAACGCGAATAATAATTTAATGAAGATTATACAAATCCGGTGCAGGTTTTACCAGAGAACTTTTGCACCAAATATTCAAGTACATTTTGTGGTTTTGCATTTGGGTTCAGTATAAACATTTCAGTTTAAGGGTTGTTATTTTGCGGTCGTTTATTGTGGTTGCAAATGTAGATACAATTGGTTTGACTCATATGCATATATATGT
>JANSTX010004582.1:8481-19290 GCA_027564355.1 Penthetria funebris
AATATAGTGATGATAAAATATATGTCTGCATTTCACTTGAACGTATATATATTAAAATTTATGGAATTGAAATATAAATCATCTGGAAAGTCGATCAATGTAATGATATAATTTGTTTAACGATCATGGAGAAGTGATGCTATTACGATCTTATTAGTGATGCTATTTTAGAATACATAGAGCACAACTTTCTCAACTAGAATATATGTCGTGATAGTCGCTTTACACGTAATCTTGCAACATCGTAACACACCTGATTCCAAGACTAATATATGGAGCGAAAATTCTCATTTTGGTAGTAAAATTAAACATGAAAAATAATGTACAAATTGACATATTCAGCGATTTATATGGAATTGAGTAATTTGTAGCATATAATATGAAAAAATCTTAGTGCAGTTCTAAATTTGTAGAAAGATGACGGGAAGTGATTGATTGTGCATAATTTGGACCTGGTGCTTGTTGCTGTTATATGATTACACATATTATAAAAGTCAAAATGATGAATCTTGTCTGAATTGAATTTTTATTAAATATATTACAGTTTTGATAAAAAAAAAAGCCTAAGTGATTTTGACTGGTAGACGGTTATTCTAAACCATGCATTTCCCTCTGATATGAACCTTCAACTCAGTGGTATTGAACAGCACAAGCTAGCGTTTTATGTGATGAAAAAGTTGAGCGTAGAAGGACATACTATAAATATATTCTGCACCATCATCATCATCATTATAAACTTATTTGATTCCACTACAAGCCGTATACATCGACAAATTTTACTACATATTGTGTGTGGTTTGAAATTTGTAGATTAAGACAATTAAAACACCATGCTTATCCTATAGGTTAACTCTTTCTTTTGTATATATTTGATTGATCACCAATAATTTTTTTTCTTTTTCTTCTTCCTTACCCTATTCCTTATTCAGGATCGACCCAAATAAGTTTGTAAGATGAATTATGTTCGTATTACAAATCTGAGATTGCATTTATTTATATTGGATAATAATACTATCGTCTATTTAATATGTAATTATCTATTTTCTATTTGTAAATTGAGTAAAAAATATTGATTGTTCATAGACATGCAGGAAAAACAATAGGATATCTGATGATGACTATATCTTTTTGCTATTCTCATAGCAAAACTTCAAAAAAAAAAAAATGTTTTACATTTATTTTTGTCACAAACAATGAACTCACCTCACTAAAGGGTAGCAATAAAAATTCCTCCGTTCCAACCACTTGTTGAAAATTCTGCAAAGCATATTTATGAGATCGTGTATGTAATTCCTTACATGAGTGAGCATCTGAAAATGTAATAAAAATAAAACGACCGTTTGATATATTTTTCAACAATTTTCAAAAGCTTAACAAAAATAAGAAAAAACAACCCCTATTTGATAAAGAAAGGTAAATATATAAAGCATTGCCATACATTTGCATATTTATAAAATCAGTAGAACTTATAAATTCTATCATTTTATTGTTATTATTATTTTAGTTATGGAAATAATAGAAAAATAGCTGTTTTTTTTTTTTTTTTCTTTAAATAAAAGTCATAAAAACCTGCAAAACTCCTTATTCCTAGACAATTTGAAGGATGTAATTGTCTTAATAAAAATTTACAGCACGCTTCACGAACAGACTGAATTTGTAATAAACTTGAAGCTGGCAATAGAACCTTTTGATTGATGGAATAAAAATTAGTATTATGATCATAATAGAGTAACTAATTAATTTATCTAATAATAACAAATCTTACCTGTACATTATCCTCAGTTATTGTTATTTCGCCCGAATATGTGTAATCAACAATTTGCCGTAATGCTGTTGGATCTACATCGTGTAACGTAACATTCTCACTATTCCGTTCCAACATATCATCTATATGAAGGGATTAACCCGTGTTATTTATCATTTAAAATAAAAATTCTTAATTGTAGTTAACATAATAATATTTTTTGCATACCATTAAACATTGCATAAAAATAAGGACTAACTGAGGCAAGAACTAATTTATGAGCATTTATGGTCTCACCGGCAACTTCAAGGATTACATCACATAGCTTTAAAAGAAAAAAGGAATATCATGTGGTATATAAATATTTTATTATCAATTTTATGTTGGATGTGATACAAGTACTACTTGTATATGTTTTTTTATGTTGTACATATAACAATAGCACTTGTGATGTTTATGTTTTTGTTATCATATTTTATTCAAATCAAATAATGTTGAGGATAAATGTATGATGGGAATAATGTCGAGTTTTATCACCAACAACGGCAGCATAAATGTATGACATACATAGGTACTTATCATTTTTCTTATAAATAATACAAGTATACATCAAGGAATCCTTTTTAATATTTTAATATTTTAATGTTTTGAGGATATAAGAAAGTACAATCAGTTCCTATAAAATTTTCCATTTATAAATGGGTGTATTTACAACTTTCTAATACAAATTATTGTACAAGGATATAATAAAATGATATAAATAAAATACCGATTTTATGACAAAAGGACAATTTATGATTGTATTGAGATAAAATGTTGTCATTATTAATGAAGCATGACAAATTTCATAACATTTTATTGCGTTTTATTTAATCCAAGGAGAAAGCAATTTAAATGTCACCATATAAATAAATCGCGTTATAAATTATGATTGAAAATCTTAAGAAAATTATTTTATGGTCTTATGTCAGACCAAGAGATAGTATTTATCATGTTCTATAAATGGATATTAATGTTGACAAACGATAAACAGGATAAAGTAAAATATTATATATATATTATGTCTGAAAAGACAATGCATCATCATCGCTATCATTATCTCAACATTCATTTTATATTCATAAGTTTTGACCAGTATCCTTACTTCAATCTTCATCTTTTATCGTTTTTGTATTTGACATCTGATACTAAATTAGTTTTATTTTTTTTAAATGTTCAACTACAAGTTATGTGGACTCAAAATTCAATTTCTGTGGTCTCACATCTTTTAATTATGATTAATCCTAAATTTTCCAGTTGCCAAGTTTCAATTATCGTTATTTGTGTTTACATTTGATGTTAGATGCATATTTGAAACGGCGAATTAACATCGTGATGCCGTCCTTTGCGACCTCAAGGCGTAAAGGTTTTGATGATGATGAACGTTCCTACTCGCCAGTTATTTAATTTAAAATAATTATATTTCTGCACCTTTTGACGAAAACTTGAATTCGTGACACGATGTATTTTGTCATCTTTCAAATTTCGCAGCCATACGATAGTACCGATAAATTTTTGACGACCGCCGGACTCCATTCAGCATACCAAACATTTGCCGAGTTTTTTGTATACGGTACCTTACATCTGCTTCTGCATCACCATTAATTGTTTAAAAAAAACTTCCCATATATTCGAAGTCTTTTACTTCATCTATTATCTCGCCGCTGATTACAAGTAAAGACCTCCTCGACGTACCAATTTTCATTAGTTTCATCTTTGAAACATTGATTTTTAGACCGACTTGTGCGCTGTATTTCACAAGTCGTTACAATTTCACTTTAATGTAAGACTCATTTTGCGAAAGTGACCTCAGTTTAATCCTACACAGTTGATGATAAATGGTGACAAATGGAGGTTACTCACATTTTTACCTTCACGTGGTGTAGATTACTATATATGTTAGTAATGGCGTGAGATCTACACAGAAAAGATGATGTTCTACTGAAAGATTCAAATTTATAGCAAGGATAATTATGATTGAGTTCGCATGTAGCATATTAGAAACGGCAAATTGACATCGTAATGCCAACTTATGTTGATAAAATAGCTGTTATAATAAGGTGGGTATTGGATTCAATGATCAATAGGTTCTTGATGCACGACGTTTGAGAATGAATTCTGAATTTTGACTGCGTTTAATAATTGTGTTTAAGTTTATGCAACCTTTTGCTATTTAACACTTTTCAAATATTTTCGACACAAATTCGAATTCAACTTCAAAGAAATTTTATTTAAAAATTAAAATCGTTTGTGAATAATTTCCACATTTTAGTCGTGAAAATGCATCGATCCATTGATGCTAGAGATAATATTTCAATTCAATTAAATATATAGATGCATTTACTGAGATATTTATTCAGAGAGGTTTTTAGGGAGTAGAATAGTAATTTTGTTGAGACAAGTATAGTTTACATAAGTTGTAGGGAAAAAAAGGAAAAATATCACATTAATAGAGTATATGGTGAAGTGGTGATTAGGGTTCACATGTAGATCGTCTATATAACATAGATGTTGGAAAATTGAGTGGTGATTCAAGCTCAGTTGGGCTAGTAAAAGGAAAGAAAGTGTACAATTAAGATTAAGTTAGTAAGAGGAAAGAAAGTGTGAATAGAGACATATTACAATAAAGATGACTGGATGGTGATATGGTGCAGTAATTCCTTACATATACAATCTTGGTTTTGCTGTATATTGTACACAGAATAATGGCATTTTCATTGCTCCTTTGATAGAATATAGTCCGAGTACATAGTTTTTTTTCTATCATAAATTGCGAGATGATAGAGATTCATAGGATGTTATATTCTATGATTAATTGGTTCACCAAACACATTATTATAGAGATAATTTTGTTATGATAGTATTCGATCGATTCTTTCAATGCCAGTACTATTACTATAATATATATGATGGTAACGGATGTGGTATTGACGCAATAATACAATTAGAAACTTGAAATTCTATTGTTTTCCATATGACATGAGAATAAGGAACAGTTGTTTGTAGCAGCATATTCGTCTTTATGTTTGTGGTATTTTATGTCTAAATGTCAGCTGTTCTTAAAATATGCATGTAATTGTTAAAAACTTATATTTAATAATTTATATGTTAACTACTTACTTGTGTATTTTGTCGCATACGATTAATTGCTGCAAATGATTCTATGCAATGTCCAGGATTCTGATGATGTGCTTGTGGTAAAATATCTTCATTTAAGGGTGGTGGTGTTAAACCACTTGGTGTTTGTGTTGAATTACTAGTTGTAACAGCTGTCATCACATCGACACCATTCAGTGACCTATTAATTTAAGATGGTCTAATGTATACATAAATAAATGCTATAATTGATATGTAATTTGCATATATGTTGAATGTCCTTTAATAAATAATGATCCAATGCACGAAGAGTAGATATAATATAATATAAAATGCATATATTCTGTATATATTCTATGTATGAATGTTTCACATAGGTGAAATGGGCAATAAAAATAGGCATTAAAATTGGATAGTTTAATATGGCAAGGACAATATTAATGCTAGCTAATCTCTTCGCTTTATGATCATGTTTGCAAAAGCTATATAAATGTTTGTTCACATATTCATCATCGTTCGTGTGATATAAAAAGTAAATGATATTAAAAAAAAGGGCAACTTTCTGAAATGAAACCCATAGAAAAGCTTACAGTTCAATGATCTAACAACAATATAAATATACACTGAATCTGATATTATGTGACATTATTTATAATGCAGAATATAATCAACCACCCATCATAATATTTTATATATTTTTATTTTATTTTTTTATTACAAAATAGAAAGAAAAGTATTTGTTATGCCCATAGTGTTTTTTTTTTTCTATACACAAAAACTCATCGAAGCATTTAATTTTCTATGTAATAGGGCAATTACTTTGTTTTGCATAATATCACATTATCGTACTTTGACTTTATTGTAATAAAAGGTGAGATAATAAATAAGGCTATTATTAAATTTAGTGTTTCTACATGAGTAGTATAGGCTGCAATATGTGTTATTGGTTCCGGGAAAATCACATCATAATTTTCTTTATAAAAATAAAAATACTAACACATTTGGTTTTACAGGAAGAAATAATTTTCCCTCCATCGTATTGCTTGTCTCGCCTGATTCAGACATTCAATACATTTTCCAATAAATCATCAAATTTATCTGCAATAAAAAGAAATGTGTTAAATACAAAAAGTATTGATCGTTTTTTATTTATCGATATCTTAAAATCACTATAAATATCAAATTAATATATAATTTGTTTATTGGTTAATCAGAAGTTGTGTCTATGCAAGGTACATCTTTTATCTGATTAGTATTATATTTAATTTAATTAGTCGTTGCTATTAGCAAATTTTTGTATATAACAGAGTATATTGAATCTAACCACATTATCCAGAGATCATTAATATTGTAGAAATGCTAAATTCAATTATTAACAAAAATCATGAAAAGAAATGAGCATATTATCTTAATTGATACTAAAAATTATATCTTTATGATCGCATAAATGGAGTAGTTAAGAAACAGAAGATAGTATGCACTGACAACATGACATTTGCAAAGTTGATTGCAACTGGCCGCGTCCACAGGTTGCGGATAGTGGAACGGCCAGTATGTGTGGAATATTGGAGTCACCCGAAAGGGCGCGTGGCATCAGTTAGCAAATACAAAGTTCACTGATAACATGATGATATAGCGAGTATGTAGCGCTATTAAATAACCACAACCAAAATGTTAGATTGCCGAATATAAGCGGCATTAAAAATAGCTCACATTAGTTCACAACAGCTAAAAGTAGGAAATAATTTCAAATGTCGTAAAGTCGTAGGTTAATACCGCTCAAAGATATAATAATTTAGCATCGGATAACGCAGATTGGATTTACACAACGACATACTCGGTACGAACACAGACTGGAATAAGAATATGGAAAAAGAATATATTGCAATATGCTTGCTGGAATATAACATCGTTTAGCAATAAAGATCAAGAACTGAAACATCATAAGATTGATGTTTGTGCATTATCTGAAACGAGAAAGAAGTGAAAAGGCACAAATTGATACAATGACTATGTCCTCATATATAGTGGCAAGGATAAAAACAACGGGAAGAAACTGAGTCATTTTATAATGACTTGCAGCAGAAGTTAGATAACTTCTCATCCAACGATAAAATAATTATAATGGGTAATATGAATGCTAGGGTGGGGAATTCAGTATTGAATGGCATTAAACAAAGATTTAACGAAGAAACATTAAATTTTTGAGCTAACAATAAACATCGAATTAACAATACTTTTTTCTCACATAAACATCAGCATAAATACACTTGGCATAACATCAGAGATCAATAGTCAACTATTGATCACATTATAGCAAACAGAAGATTTCATCCCTCACACATTTTGGATGTAAGAGCTCTTTCGTCCGGTAATGTAGGTACGGATCATATGCTGATTCTATGTAAGATCACAATAATTGCAAAATTAATTAATTAATGAAGTCTCCAGAATATATTCAAAAAATAAATATTGAATCTATTATGGGTCTAAGCACAATATGAGAACAGATTACAATTTAAAATCTTGAACAATTCCATCAACGATATTAAAAGAAAATATTAATAACGCAACATATAAAGCGGTTAGAAGAAGGCAAGTTAATTTGCATCTAAAACACAACATTAAGCCATGGTTTACAGAAGAAGTGAAGTTTTGGCAACGTAGAAACGGCAGACGTACCTAAAATACAGAAGTCTATAAACCCTAATAGAATACAGATTATATAATCTCATTAGAAACAGAATTAATGCCAAAATAACACAAATTAGAAAGGAATACTGGAACCGTTTCAGTAAAGACATGGAACGTGATTTGTATGGTGGACAAAAGAAAATTTGAAACTTTCTCAGCAATATTTATGTAAATGACTATATACACATTTCTAAAATTTATTTATCAACACAGAAGAATTTCATCTGATACAAATGAAGCGCACAGTTCACAATAATATTATATGGAGTGATGTGAAGGGGTTGGTCAGAGATCGTGAAAAATGGCAGTTGTTCGTTGACACCCTATGCTCCCGCGTGGAGTACAGGTCGAGATAATGATGATTAATAGTATCTGTCTCTATCAAACATAACTTTTGTAGATTGAAGGAGATTGTATATTACCTGCAAAAGAACACATATCAGAAATCGTGTTGGATGAGAAACAGCATCTGCCAAATGAATTGATCTTAAATTTGTTATATTATACTACGATATTATATGCAACGAGAGAACTAACAAACTAAATAAAAAAAATATCATAAATGCATATATTTCGGACTATAGTTTTACTGTGTTCAGTGACAGGATTACGCTAACAGAATGTTCAAAGACAATAACGGAACAGCGTTAGAATATTCTTCCCAAAAGGACGAGATTCAATTCAACGCCTCTATGCATTTAAGCAGACTGATTACGAGTATGAATATATTAATATCTACCATTAAAATGAAATTAATTATTATATCAAATACCCGATTAAGTTATTTATAATTGACAAGCCTATTGAAGAAATTATGAGTTTGTATTCCTCGTGTTCAGAAACCAGTTCAGTATTATACAGCCAAAACCCGGTCTAATATGTCTAGAGTAAAGAAAATTATGAATACGACTTAAATGATGGTCTTTTGTACAATAATGTAAAGTACAGGAAATAGTGATTTATTGGAGAGATCAAGTACAATTACTGCTAATAAACAAGTCGCAAGCCTAATGTACCAAGAAGATTAATGATAATGAGATTCTCAATTGAGAACTATTCTACCTAGTATTTATACGTAACATTTTTATACGTATATTGTCTATGGTAATAAAATTAAATTGATCTATAGCGTGTCCTAAAAAAAACAACTATATAAACTTTAGAATAAAATTAAAACGATAGAAATATTGAGAACGTTTTGCCGAAACTTATTAAATTACTATAAATTGTAATAAAACAGAATACACTGTAAAAAGTGTCCTACTACTAACATTTTAGAAAGTGTGTTGCTACAGGTGATTTAACATGATAATATTAGATAATGAAGAAAGTCAATGCTACTAAAAGAATCTATGTTTACAGTCCTTAAAATGAGCAAAGTTCCTTCAAACCCTTTGACGCGAATCTAATAACGTGGTTTAACAACTTAACTAACATATGTTTAGATCGTTCTTAAAACTTATCAAGTTACCCATATTATAAAATACGGTAAAAGATGTATGGGAAACAATAAGCTCCTGAAGTAGTAGAAGTTAAGTAATATAATGTTATATCCGAAGCAAAATTTTAATTCATCCTACAAGTCTTCTGAACATTCAAGATCAAAGACAATCAATAACATTATTAGATTTCAACAAAAAAAAAAAACTATTACAGAAAGTACAAAATTCTCTCGGATTAACTTTTATCGAACATCAGTAGCTCGAACTTATTGACTATCAATACCTTAACTCAAAATGTTAAGCTCTTTCTAAAACGGCGTAGATGGTATGGTTAGGGTGCATCAGTGAAATGAAATACATGAAACTATATATATATATATATATTATAGGCTTCTAATGACCTATCTTTTTGGGATTAATGTACTTCTTGAGTAAGATGGAGATGGTTTTAGAGTATGTCATTCGTTTCTATCGCATTATAGATGTACCTATTACTGATAATTATTATATAATAATTAAATAATTATAATGCATACAAATATTATTATCATTGACCGATTCATTAATTATATTAACTACTTTCCGGAATTGAATGAAATTGTGAGATATTATTAAAATGATTAAAATCAATTTGAATAAAAACCAATTTGGATGAATAAATAAAATTACTATTTGCATATGTTTTGAATGTACATTTGATAAAATGTACGAGCAATATTTTGAATGAATGGGGTGTATTTAATCGTAATTGTAACAATATACTCATACATAAAATGTAAAAGGTTATTAACCTATAATTATCTAAATTTTACTTTGTATATTGAGTAGTCTAAATTGAATTATTTATTTGAGTTTATGAAAAATTATTTGGTATTGTTACATTTTTTTGATACTTTCTTCTCTCAATTTATAATTAGATTTTTTTAGGTCTCGACCTTTTCTTCACGCTGGAGCATAGGGCATCAACGAACAACTGCCATTGTTGATGATTCCCGATCAGTACTCACTCCATTCGTTCAACTAGTACTAGACTTCAGTGAATTGCGCAATTTTAGCGACCGTACATCTCAGTGTATGACCGATTCAATTCCACTTCCTTCGGTTGACAATTCTGTTCATCGCCTTTTAATCTAGCAGTGTCCACAAATTCTCGTTTGTTATTGTATTTGGTCAGAAAACATTTAGTATGCGCCATTAACGAAAACTTGGATTTGTGACACGATAAATAATCAGTTAGTTAGTATCAACTTTAAATTTTTTGAAATTTTTAACGACCGTCATACTCTTTTTTAGCATACCAAACATTTGTCCCGCCTTCTTCAATTGTCAAAAAAATTCCATTATTTTATGTATTTATTTTTACCATTAACCGTAAGTGAACATCTTGTAGACGTGTATCCCTTCGTCTTTATTCATTTCGTCTTTGACACATTGGTCCGACTTGTTAGCTGTATTTTATAAGTCTTTGTAATTTCGCACTCATGTCTTACACAGCAACAAATGACGTCAGCAAAAATTGATGGGTTAGAACTCATCTGGTAACATGCGGTCCAGTATTTTACGTCATCATAACCCTGTCAAAAACGATCAAAAAAACTTCACATTTTGAATCATGAAATAGACAGCGAGTCGTGTTGACTTTTTTAGACGGTATTCCCTAATTTGGTAGGATTGCTCACATCCTACCACGATCAATACTATCGAAAGCCTGCCTTAAGTCGACAATGATATTTGTATAATTGATCCTATTTTTCTAGTTGGTAAATTTTAATTATAATTATTTGTGTCCGCATT
>JANSTX010004593.1:5101-16326 GCA_027564355.1 Penthetria funebris
TACCTTGAGAAAGCCTTAAATGAAGGCAAAACATCGGTGTATAATAACACATAATATAATATGAAGAATTAATTTTTATTTTTTATTTGTCCTATTATCCACTAAAAAATAATTTAATTAAAATTTTTAGGACACTAACATACATACATTATACATTGTGAAGTCTAATCTCAGTGACCCCACCAGATATGCGTTAGCCTGAAATCCACAAGGTAGTGGAAGACCTGTTCGACCAAAAATACCGCGGCAGAGAACTGCAATTAAAAATGCTGGTACAAGTGATGTAAAATGTGTGAAATGAGTGAAGTAAAGTTGATGGCTTGAAATCATGAATAATGTCAATTGCTTTCGCACAAACTAAAGGTTGAGATGTTAGTGATATATTTTATAGTTAGTTAAGTATCACAATGTGTTAATGGTATTCAAAAATCATTTCTGTAAACGGTATGCATGACATGAGTAAAATAAACCAAAATGTTGAGTTATTTACCCATATGTCTACCATTAAAAATCATTTGATTACTCGCAGCGTAAAACATAAATGTTCAGATACAATTTGATGGGTGCTATCGTGAACAATGGCAATTATTTGCCGATAACCTATGCTCCATGTAGTGAAAATTTAGATTATATGAAATTAATCTCATTTTATTTTAACAACTGCACCTAACTTTAACATTCAACTTTTTCGTATAAAGTATTGTTGAAAAGAATTGCTCCCTAATTCAGAATTCATTCAATTATTTAAAATATAACAAGAAAAATTCAAAATGTTAATAATTACTATCTTCCTATTTATAGTTACACAAGAAACTTAGTCGATGCCGGTAATGGAAAATTTAACTTAATGATTTTATGTTGGGGTGAAGGACATGGTTCAGCAATACACGATCATGCAGATGCTCACTGTTTTATGAAAATGTTAAAAGGTGAATTATCTGAAGTTCGATTTGCGTGGCCGAACAAATCAAACATTATTGATCAGTGTCCCAGTGCAGATATCGATACTGATGACCCAAACGATATGGAATATGATGGAGATGAATTGAAGGAAATTTCTAGACATACTCTAGAAACAAATGGTGTATGCTATATAAACGGTAATAATAATTTAAAATGTATACTTTTTTTTTAAAGCTATAATGGCATTTCTATGTTTTTTTTTTTAATTCAATAGATACTTTAGGACTACATAGAGTTGAAAATCCTAGTCATACAGATGTTGCTGTATCACTTCATTTATATTGTCCTCCATTCAATTCATGTTCGATTTTTAATAAGAAAACAGGCAAACGTACAAAATGTCAAGTTGCATTTTGGAGCAAATATGGTGAAAAAAGAGATAAGGTAAAAATGATTAATAATTTATTGATTTGTACCTTGTATAATATTTCTTTTCTCTTATGTTTTCAGGATGCTACTGATAATGCAGCTCCAGAGGATAACTAATGTCTTTTTCAAATTTTTACTTTTAATGACTTAATAAAATTCATATACCTTCCTTAATTAATAAAATAATATTTATAAGCAAAAAGATAAATTAATGCAATCAATTAATTAAATTATAGTTAATTGTAAAATTATGGGTAAGTGAAAAAATAAATATGATGAATGACCATAAACTTACTTATTTAGTTGTTTAAGTGCTACAAACATTGAACCGTCCCCTTGTCACCACAGTGCAACTTGATATTCTAACTAACACCATTCAGATTATATTAATTATAAGGACACACTCATGTAATTTTATCAGAATAATATATATAAATTGTTCCATCCAATTATTGTTTTGAAAATTTTATTCAATAAAGCAGGGAGTCTTGCTTTTGTCGGCATTTTGAATCACTGCTTTTGTCTAAAACAATATTATAAAGCTGTTTAATATAAAATACAATTAATACATCGTGTATTAATTGTATTTTATATTATATACTATTTATAATAAATAATATTTTATATAATTGAATAACTTAATTGTATAAATTAATTACATTTAAACAGTAGATGAAGTAACGCAATGTAACCATCAAACACAATAATTTAATGTAAATGACAGTTCATACTGAACATCGTCCACTTTATCAAAGCATTTCACAATGCTTTTATTGCATCGCATGAAAATTATTAATATTATTGTACCAAAACAAATTCTCCACAAAAAAATCTTAACCTCGAAAAAAAAATAAAAAATTTAAATATTTAAAAATATTATTTTTTTTTGGCGAAATGATACTCCATTCGCAATAATACAAGCAATCTCTATTCGCAATTTCATATTTACATACTCCATTCGCTGTATTTAATATAAGATAACTGCGCAAATCAACCACTAAGTTTTGGAGACCTTTACCTACTATATTTTAATAAATACTATTGTGAATATGCGCACTCAATAGAATCTGGTACTATAAGATTAATTAATTTGACAGATCATATTTGACAGTCAACATTTGAAAGTCATAAACGTATTTTCATTTTATTTTAGTAAATGAGATTAATATTATTTCAAGAAATTCCATATTTTAAATATGCAAATATGCAAATGAATAAGTTATCACTATCATGTATTGTGTTCACCTTTGTTTTACAAGAAAACGTAGCAAGCCATCAACAAAACGTTTGTTTATATTATTTACTCAGGCAAAGAACTCAATCCCGTATTCAACAAATGTCGAATAAATTATCAAAAATTAATACGCATTTGGAATTGATTTTAATTATAAACGATCAGCGGCTATATTTCAAAATTAGACATTACTGAAGTGACTAGATCGTGATTTTGTAAGTTATAGAGCGTAGTAAACAAGTGCTAAATAGATCGCAAATCATTATTGGGTTTGTACGTTAATGTTAAATCTGAGTAAAGATTGAAATGATGATGAAATTAGTCAATAATACAGATGTTTTATACCACATCTGAAGAGACTGCCCATAATTTATCGATAGAGATTGTTTACCATATCGATATATTTATTGTACATTACATATGTTCATTTATCAGGATCACACGCGGTCTGGGAATTATGCTATAGTTTTCAGTAACACCACTTGAATAATATAATTGAAAATTGAGCGACCAAGTTGCTCGTCGTCTTCACTATAAATACATGATAAAATCCAGTATATATAAAAACTTAGTCAAAACTTGACTCACCTAACATATTTCTCATGTACCGATTCTGCTGAACAAAGCACATATATTGGCCTCATACTTATTGTAGATCATATCTAACACCGCCGTGATATCTACATTAGCATATTCATCGTAGACTCAAAGTTGTTCATATTTCTAAGACAACAAGTTAACGATTACCTTGTGAGTTCATTGATTTTCAATCAGAGTAATTCATCACATTAGTGGTAAATTACAAATTATCAAAAAACTCTCACTTTAAATATTCGGTAGTATGGTTGTACATGACATCGGAATTTCAGTCAAGTCTTCATTTTGTAATATCACCGAGTATTCCACCTCTTTCTTTGGTTCACAATCCTGTTCACCAGCTCCAAATTTGTTAGTATCCACACATTCTCATTTGATATTGTATTTTTATTATAAATTTTAAGTACGCGGAGCCTAAGGCAGGCTTGTAACTGCACATTGATACCAATATTGAAAAGAAGGAAAAGTAATTTCAATACTGAAACGTGACAAAAACCTGACTCTAGTCAATAATTTTATTATAGACCAATATAGTTGATCTCAGATCTTTCTAAATTATATATAAAATTTCTTACAAATAAGTTAATAGAGAACGTTGGGAATAAAAGATTTCTTACACACTTTAGTTATAAATGGGATCGAGAAGAACCTGACCGCAGACTATTTGGCATGTAGGTACACACTGAACTTAAAAACGATAATTAACTATAGTTGCTTCACTGGACTATAAGAATTCATTCGACATCGTATATGAAAGTATGATTTCTTAAAGAATATAACATTCACGAGTTTTTTGTTTGTAAAACTGTACAATTGTGCAATTAAGTTATTTTGTGAAGTTTAGGAACAGCAACAACATTACCCGACATGTGTTATCGGTGCCACTAACAAATTCTTCTTTATTTCTTATACACTATAATTGTCAAGTTCAATATCACATTTTAATACGTAGCAGATGTCCAGCGGATCCAGAGTGGGGTTATCAAATTAAGTGAGCCATAACTTTGTTATTAGCGACAGTAGTTAATTCAAATAAATTATCATTCAAGTATATGATTTTATGTAAGTTTTGTATTTATTTATCATATTCTTGAAGTATACAATAATTTAATTCAATTTATCAAATCTATAACACCATAAACAACATACTAAATGTTAATAATAAACAACATAATCAATCAATATCAACATTCTGCAGATATATCTTCGATAAAACTTATTATTCAAGATTAAAAACAGTCATAAAAAACAAAAATAAAAAGACAAAAAACAAATTGTTACTAACTGGCATTGTACAAATGCATATAAATTTCAGGAATTGACTGATTTTCTTTAAGAGTAGGACAAGAGAGGACAATACCAATATTGCCACAAATTGTTAAAAATTTCTTTGTGCTATCGCCAATGATCTTTGATTTTTTAAAATTACATTAATAAGCGCCACGTGTAAACAGTACCATTTTTGTAAATTATCTTTCACTTGTATTTTTCCAATTTTGAATAAAACACTATATCAATCATTTTCTAATTAATTTATCAGTTGACAACGTATCATCAAATAAATTTGATTACATATAATATTAATATAGAATTGTTATTAGTAATAATAATAAATATGTGACGAATGGAGTAACCGACTATCGTAAAGGTTAGTCAACTCATTTTTATCCGAGGCTAAATTCCTAGTACTGTAAGCGGTATTAACTTATAGTCTAAGAGGCAGCCTATACTAAACTAATTTCCGGGTTTACGACATTTGAAGCCATTTCCCATATTTGGCTGTCGTGCCCTGATATGAGCGCTCAAGTTTGCAAATGTCATGCTGTCAGTGCATACCATCTTTTGGATTAAAACAAGTTGTGAAATACACACAAGACGGTCTAAAGATCAATGGTACAAGAATGAAAATGTAGCGACCGGTCGGTGATATTGCAAAATACGCACTTGAAGAGCGTGGAAGAGAATTGAGTGAGGTGAACGTGCTGGTCAGAGATCGTGAACAATGGCGGTGGTTCGTTGACGCCCTATGCTCTGTCGAGTAAATGGTAAATGTCGACAAGATGACAACTTGATTGTTTTATTGGATCAAAATATTCACTCTATAGACGATATTTCTCACATGATGTATCATCGAATTTGATTTATTTAAACGTTATTATTTCTGTTGTCTCGTTGTTCATTATTTATTACGGTTTCGAATTGAAGTCTACGTTTAAAAGCGCATAAAAGAAATTTTTAATCGATTCTAATGTAGAACTTAAAATTTTCACTTCTGATGCAAATCAAAAATTAATAATAAAAAAAAATATGATTATATTTAAAACAATATAATTTATTTTATATGATAATATTTATTAAAACTATATTGCAAAAATGCTATTGAAATAATTATTTTACAAGGTCGACAAATCCAAATTCTAAATTCAAATTAATTTATGTTCAGAAATTTCTTTTCGTAAATGAATATAAAAATAATTAACATCAATCACTAACAAATAATATTAAAAAATGTATGGTAATATAATGCAATTAAATCTAAATTACGCTTTGTACATATATAATTAGTGATAGGAATTACAGTTTGGAGTTAAATTTAGAGGAGCTACGAGTACATTACAGTCCATGTAAAAAAAATATATATATATAAATTTAGCACCACCGATATGAGGCTCAATAATACCGTAGTGTCGCTCTGCAGCAAACCCAATGACTATAAACGTTTATTTGCGAATGACCCTACTGACGATGAAGCTGTTTGAGTCAAATGGATGGAAAAGTAGACATACATTAATAAGATTGTCCGCTTAACAGAAACCAGGTAATTGCTGTTTTACACATCAATTTGCCGAAGAATAGATAGAAAAAGTCTTTAATATCGACCAACATGTTTCTAAAAATATTAGGAAATTGCAAATTTCATTGATACTAATACTTTTTAGACTATGTTATGTTAAAAACTATATATATATTGTATAATAGTAACAGAGTTGTTCCCCAGTTAATTGGTGACAATTGGTGAAAGTTTTCTTATCAGACAGTATGTTTCTTTAATGTTATTTTAATTTGCAACATATTGTGACCGATCTGCAATATTTTTGAAAAGTATTTACGCTCAACCTGTCTTCAGCTTTTCCCAATCTCTTTATTCCCAGCTGTCTAGTTTGTTATTTAGTTGTTTTCTTAACAAGTCGATAATTACACTATTACATTACAAAGCACATACTCATTTACACATTAATTTACTTAAAATTACAGACATTTTGTATGTATATATTTTTCGTACAGTGACATATTAATAAAATAATGATCATAAGTCAATAACTAATGAATTAGCTGCTACAAGTAAAAATTAAATGATATTAAATGATATTCAATGAAACGAAATTGACGATGATCAATTAAGTGTGATATTATAGTTTACTTAAACGAAGTATATGGTGAGTATACAAATTGCATATATATGTATATACTTTTAATGAATACTAAAATGATCTAATAATTTATAAAATTTTAATTATAATTATATTAAATAATTTTTTGGCATTTAATGTTTTTTTTTTTAAAGTAATCAATATTCAATTAATTACATGCTTATTCTATAAGAAAGCATATAAAGGAATACAGACGGCTGACTACAGAATGCGTGATAATCGAGTCAAATAAAATTATCTCAGTGTCTGTCAGTAAACAGGACCAAGATTCGATACCGTATTTAATGTTATAATCTCAATCTTGTTTTAAAAATTTGATTGATTGATTATTCCAAACATTTATCATTTTCCCATAAAAATTATAATATAAATAAAATATTAGAAAGTAATTTTAAATTTAAATTATATCACGATTTAAACTAAAAATCGTTTAAATTGTTTATTCAAAAAATATTTCGGAATAATAACTTAAAAAATTTGTTATCAAAATTATCTTAAGACATTGGTTCGGTATGATTGCATCAAAGTCATACTGTGAATTGGAGTTTACAAAGAAAATGGTAAATTATAAATTTTTATGTCAATTTAATACCATTTTATTTAAATTAAAAATAATTTTAACAACAAATTTTGGTTTTTATTTCAAGACTTTTTTTGTTAATTTACAAAAAAATATATGCAATCGTTTTTAAATGTAACTTATAGGTTTTCATAATATATTTCCACATATATTTTTACTCAAAACTACTATGAATTCATGCTTTTACTTATTTCAAAAAAAAAACTGTTGTCATATTAATAGTCTTACAGTACTAATTTAAAAACCAGGCAATTGTAAAATAATAAAAATAATATCTGACTCCGAAGTAAATACTATCAATTAAATAGAGTTATTAATTATTCATCATTTACACAAAAATGAAGAAAAACAAAAAAAGAAAAAAAGAACAAAATAGATTATTACAATTAAGAGTCGGTATATTAAACTAGACAAAAATTAGAGAAACATATGTTTTTTTTTTTACATCTTTTTATAGATTGCATAAATGATTGTCAAATTAGACAAAAATTGAACACTATTTACAGTATTAACTACTAACGACAGGAAAAAAATCTTTAAGTAATGTAGTACGACGTTTCTCTGAAATATCCATTTGATTTTCTAATTCACCACGACCAGTTGTCTCGGCACGTTCAATTTTCCACGATAAATTTTCAATTTCAGCTTCTAATTGAGCCTTAATTATAAAAAAAAGAAACATTAAATTTAAAATTAAATAATTCTATAAATATGAAAATAGACGATTACATTCGATTATGTAATGGCAGAGAATTTTTACACTAAATTTTAAAAAAATCCTTTATTAATATAGACTGTCTTGTTGGAATAAAGAGATCGAATAATATATGTTAATAATTTATGGGTTACGCTAATCTAAAGGTTGGTTCGGATAATTTGGGATGGACGTCTGTTGGGAGGGAGAGGATTGGAACGCAGGAATCTATGAACATTTGATTTTTTTTTTTCGTACGTCATATAGTTCAGGAAACACAAGTGTGGAAAGATATGTCCCACAGACGAAACGTACGCGATTATGAAAGTACCCCAAAATTTAATTGTGCGAATGTATATTCAAAAAAAAAAAAAAAACGTCGAGTGCGATAAGCGCGATCAAGTCGAGTATCTAGAGGGAATATTCGAATATTGGGCATAATACTGGCGAACTCAGTAGAGCAATCACTATTATAATATCTATAGAAACGACTCTATGTGACGATTGAGTCACCTATAAGTCGACAAGTTCGCTTTTGAATTCTGTCGAGGAAACCAAGGTTGATCGCAGGATCACCCTGTCCAAATATGCGCTATATATGTCTTATAAATGCTATATTTATAATAGCAATATTATCTGGACTGAAATATTTTTTACAACAACGAAACAAACCAAGTCTTCTTGTAGCATTGTCCAGCCACGTTCAAGATATAATCATTTCAAAGCAGTTTTGAATTGATGCGTGTTCCGAGAGAATTAAAATGCAAAGAATCTGGCAGTAAATTTATTTCCATTAAAATCTATAATAGAGTTAGGAGCAACTTGTCAATGTGACAACAAAACTATGTTTTACTTGCATAGAATTTAACAAGATTTACACGCCCCCAATCAAATATTAACACCAAATCATTTTTTTAAAAGAGAGTAGTCCAAATTGCATCCCATTGGTCTTCTATTGGAATGATGCAGAGTACTGTTATTACATCAGCATAACTGTGAATTTGATTTGTGGTTAGGGACAAGAGTTGATTAAAAAAAATAAAGTAAAGTGAGTAGGAGATAGCACTGATGAACCGTATGGAAATCAAGTTTAAAAGTGTGAGAAGTGACGCCATCCAAAACTCACCTGTCAAATACCTATATCTGGGTGCAACCACCCAGATTTTCCAAAACGAAAAACGTATTGACGATCAATATTGTTAGATCCAAAATATGATATATGATTTTGAAGTTAATTATTTTTTCAAAGATCTGAATCTGTAATTGGAAGGGTCAAATTTAGGTTGGCCAATTTCAAACTTTCAATTAGCCGGAATAATTGCAAGAATACCGTATAAATTTACCGAAATGGCAGCAACAATGATGCCGCACATTTACGCAGAACTATTGCCAGAATCTCCATCCGCGGATCATAAGGCATGTAGTCATGTATGAAATTATAACATCACCACCATAGAGTGATGTTTCATATTTAAATTCGTCCATAAAAATAAATTTAACATAATGGTATTCATTAGAATTGATAAATATATTTATAGTTCAAATATTAGATTAGTTCTCAGAACATCTGTAAGCACTATATATGAATGAGCTCATCCTGCCGTTGTCTAAAAACGAGAAAAAATTCAAACATAGATTTTAATGGTCTGAACATCAGAAAAAATAATATACTGCCAAACTTGTGATGCGTGAATCCGTAAAAGATCATCAAATTAGGAGAAACGAGGAAAACTATAGACATATGTTGTTGGAATCATTTTAAAAAATTCAGTTCAGAAAGTATTCTAACGATATGTTGAGCAGTCTCAATTATCCTATCATTGAATGTTAGTTTGTCAAAAATATCAACTAGAAAATATTTTACATATGTGTCGGCCAGAAACACGGACATACACCAGAAACATGGACAAATTTGCTAACTGATTATCTAATTCTCCATAAATGAAACTAAATTTTGTTCCTTTTCGGTAATTATTTCATGGCACCATAATCAACAATCTATTATTAGTATTTCATATATATATATAATAAAAAATACCTGTTGATATTCGAATAGATCTTTTCTCGAACCGGCTTCCATAAAATAAGCGTACGGATAAGTATATTGTAATGTATAACGACATTTTGCTAATAATGTGGCAGCATTAAATAAATGTTGCCAATCAATCCAAGTACCAAGTCCTTGCATAACTTTATCATTTATGCGTGATTTTAAACGATCTAAAGTTTGTTGTTCAAGTTGCAATGATTTTGAATGATTTTCCCAACGTTCATAGTAATGTAAATATTTCTTTAATGCTTCTCTTGCTTGAACATGTATCGATTCACGTGCAATATTTGGATTTTCTTTATATCTTGAACATTCATAGTATTCCGATCCGTGACATTTCCAGTCACCAAGACACATCCAACAAAAATCATGTTTACATTTAAAACATTGCATATGATTACAACCACCATTTTTTTCAATACATATTTGACATTTTGGACAGTCTTTTGTATGAGCACTAATATAATTTGCTGTTTCACTATCGTCTGCACATTTTGTTAACCATTGTTTAATAACTTGACAATCAGTTGGAGCATGATAGTCTGTGCCACATTTAAAACAAAATGTTGAATAACATGAATTACAATTTGCTTTCTTTTGACTAATATCCTTACTTCGTATTATCACCTAAATTCAATTTAAAAATGATTTTAACATTTAATTTCCAATCGAATTTTATATTAAATTAATAATAAAATAATTTACCTGACAATTGGGTCCGGGACAAAATCTTAATTCAGGATGTGATTTAACATAGTCTTGAAATGCAAATTGTTGATATTTATCCCTTATGATGGGACGGCAAACCAATTTTAATACTAAATCTTCGGGTGCTCTAACATCACATTTTGGTGCCATACATCCAATTGCAATTGAAATACCTTTCGAAATGCATTAATATGATAATATAAAAAAATATATGTTTATTATGTATGTTATAAATTACCTTGATTAATTTGTGTTTCAAAATACATAGACCAACAGTCTCTACAAAATGAATGTCCACATGATAGATTATAGTATTTACTAGAATTTTGTGATGTTGCACAAACATTACATAATCGATACATAATTGATTTATGAGTCAGCGTTGCTGGATTATGTGCAATGTCATAATTTTGTTTATTAAATGGATCATTGTAAGGTTTAATTCTGGCACTTATCTATCATAAATATATAGTATTAGTAAATGTTAAATTATTTTAGTCATTTAAAGAGATTTTTTTTTTTTACAATAACTAAATCTTGCCGACCTAAATGAGATAGCGATCGCTTTTTGTCATCGCCTTTAAAACATACAAATGCAA
>JANSTX010004615.1:0-21028 GCA_027564355.1 Penthetria funebris
TCGAATGAAGACAAGATATGATGCACATGCAAATGAAAAGTCGTTTACTGAAAACGAACTTGTGTGGTACTACCACCGACAACGAAGACCAGGTTATAGCCCAAAATTACAAAGCGATTGGGAGGGTCCATACAAAATTATAAAAAAAATTATCGATGTTCTGTACCAGATACAACAGACCCTCGATCGAATTGAAAATAGTTCACATATACAAGTTGACCAAATACCACGGTCGTCAAGATTTGAACGGAACTGGAACGATACATTCTTAAGGAGAGACCAATATTACAAGTACGGCCCAGTTTTATATTTAGTACTCATTCAACTAGAAAAATGTATAAGGTGCTTGAATAAACTGGAAGCTTCGAAGTTCAAGGGGTAAACAAAACTGATATAAATAGGGTTATGAGCAGGAGAAGTTAGGTGAAAATAAAGCTTAATAAAATACACAGATAATAAAAGTAAATTAAGTGATACCGAAGTATAAATAATAGAAAATAAAAACATTTTGTATTGTATTTTCCAATAAAATTAAGATAAAATAAAGTTTTTGTTAAAGTGCAAGTGAATATTTTACTATTCTACGAATATAGCCTTTACGTTAACCGCTCGGCCAAGGCTATTTATCAGAGAATCTACGTTGTATACAACAAATAACAACCTCCCAAAACAGACTTCTATAACAATATATACATATATTTATAAATTTATTGATTAATTTTCATTTGTTCCCATTAGAAAACTACAGACATTGTCGTAATTATAATTCTTTAATAATTCAACAAGTTTTGGAATATTTTGCTTGACATTAATTCCTTTCATACGATTTCGATCGATATAACATTCGATTATAATTCCATGTAATCTATCCAAATGTATAGTAGGTTCTTTTATTGCTTCCAAAATATCGGTCTTTCTATTTAATATGCTTTTATATTCGTCACATAAATAATTGAATTCTTTATCATCTCTTATATCTAAATCCATTAACGCCATTAGCCACTTGTGATCTTCATTAATTTTATGGTTAGTGAATAATTGTGGATCAATTAATTTTAGTACAAAACTTAGACTTGAATCATTAATACCTTGTAAATACAATATTTGATTAATAATTTGTATTCTTATAATAACTTGTGAATGGAGTGACAGAAAAATACCTTGTGGTTGTTCAGTCTATATTTACCTCTCTGCGCTATCACTGTGAACACAATTCATTATCATCTGAACCTTTACGCCTCGTGGACGCATAGGGCGACATTATGATGATGCATGTAACATCAAATGTAAACTCAAATAACTAATTGATATTTGTATGAAACATCAAATGTAAACTCAAATAACTAATTGATATTTGTATGTAACATCAAATGTAAACTCAAACAAATATAATTGAAATTTGCCAACTGGAAGATATAGGATCAATCATAATTATCCAGTTATACATTTAAATATTTCAGTAGATTTGTGCATAAATCTCCAGCTACGTAGTTTGTAGTTCAGTGACACCACGTGTAGTTTAAGAATGGTTGAGTAACCTCGTCCACTCCATTCGTCACGATTAAGATATATAAACTCAAGTCAATTCTATGACGTGTTATCGTTGCCTAATATATCGATCTTAATGTCTCATGTGTAAACTTCATTAATAAATATTTTCACTAACAAACTAAGTGACAACACTACTAAAATAGAAAATCAATTATAATTATATATTTGAATGTTTCAGTAGAGTGTTTGTTAGTGAGATGCTTTTTTAAATCAGTTACCAAATACGACATTAGATTCGATTACCGGGTGATATCGTGTGAAGGTAAAGATCTGTTGAGTACTTTGATGAGAGTCGACCATTCCATTACTCACTAAATGAATAAATAACAAAAAACTTACTTGTAGAAATTTCCAGCTTGATTCTTTTCTTTGTTGCCTCTTTTGTCAACACATCTTTTAATATTGAAATTGTCGTTATATTTTCACTTTTAAAATCAGCTTCACCTTTACTAGATAAATATAGTGAGTATAAATATAAACATCTGATGTATGTTAATTAATAAATGATTTTAAATGTATTAGCTAATGTGAATTCTATAATTTTATATGTATTAAGGCGGTTCCTAACTGACTATTTTAACGATGCACATTAAATAGTGTAATGGGGTCACATTCGTCAATAAGTACTAACTGTCTTTGCGATAAACAATTGTACATGCTTGATCAGATATAAATGAATATATTTTAACTAAATTGCAGACAGTTTACTAATGGAAATTGCTGTGTTAAGTAAATATATTTATAACTTACCAATATTCACATTGAAGGAATGTTCCTGTTAAAATATTTTTAAAATATATAGAACATTTTTGATCAGATGAAAATTGTAATTTATCTGGAACTTCTGGTATACAATTCCTTATCCAGTTATGCATTTCTGCTTGACTAAATGGACCCTTTAATGTCAACGTATTAAAAGGTCTACAAACAAATAAATGGACAATGTATTATTAATAGTATTAGTAATAGCAAAGAGAACCCAATCCTATTACAAATAAAATAAATTTGATTCTGATATTTTTATATTATGATGTATATTTAATAAATTTGAACTAAAAACATCTCAATATCCGTTTGATTTTCGAACTTGAATAGTTTAAAGTCTTTAATTTAATATTTTCATCTTTGTCAGGCTAAAGAATTTGTTTGGGTTGATTTTACTAAATCGACTGAATTATTCTTAAACTTATCAATAGTTTCATAGACTTCAATAAGTGTGTGATCACACATATTACAAGAATTAATTACGACATTATTTGTAAAGAAATCATTCAATATTTCTCACTATAATATTGCCATTTATTTCGCGAGAAAACACTAGATAATTACATAATTACAATCATCCTATAAATACCGAATTTCAGATTGAAAATAATTTGTGTTGTCGATTACAACAATACAACTTGATCAAATTTTCACTACCATCTACCACTGTGCTAAAGCCTACCTATTCAATTCAATTCGAAAATATAAAGATTAAGAGGCCTAAATGTAGAATCATGATGCACACCAACGTTTACGTTGAATGAGGTAGATGATCCACAATTTATTTGAATGCTTGTGCTAGCATTCATCTACATGTCTTTTATAGTAGTTGTGATCTGGACCAACTGCCTTATTTCGTTTCATCCTTTTCACAGCATTTTCGACTTCCAGTGGAGTTACCTCATCAAAATAGGATTTGATTCAGAAATTTGCTGGTGTGGATATTCTTCGTTCAAAATCTGATTGAGGTATTACTTCCACCTATTATTTACTTCTCTGTCAAAAACATTCCCACTCTAATCTTCTATGGATATGATAGTATGTATGGCTTCGTGGTGCAGTATTTCTATGTGCAGCAATTTTGTATATCTCGCTTTGATAACCAGACTCCAAACGCTCATAGAGCTGATTTGTGGCTCTAGATTTGGCATTAGTTGCCGTCGTCTTATCATATATTATATTATATATTATATTCTCAATTATCGTTCTACCCATTTACCTTGTATTATCAAAATTATGAGCCCTTATATGTAAGGACAGTGGTCGTATGGGATAAGATTGTAACTGACTAACTTTAGGTTGTATATCGGGTATAATAAAAACTTGAAGAGTACCATGTTGACCTTCAGTTGTTTTTAATTTAATGTCCACTCTATTAGTATCTTTAGGACATCTGTAAGTTGCCAAAAGCTGATTTCCGCTCTTAAAAATAAATTGAAATTATTTCGATGAAAAATTGTTCAACAGATAAACGATTTATACACACCGTTGGTTCGCACACAGTTTGATCAATTACAGCAGCACATTTGTCTAAATCTATTAATGTTATTAATGCATCACATTGTAATAATAAACATTCAATTGGAACAGGAATTTCTATTGATAAATCATAACACCCATCATTTGTACAGATATTCCACTGAAATTTGTATTGAATTTCGTTAGGATTACATTTAGTATTTTGTGCATATAATTTACCGCATCATTAACGGGTAATGTTGGTATAGCTGATATTCCAGAAGATTGAGCCTGTGTACTGAACTGATATCTTTCACGTTCCTTTGCAACCCTTGTTTCCAAATCTTTGATTTCACTTCTAGCATTGTTTAAAACCAAAAAAAGAAAATTGTGTTATTATTTTGAATTTTGTCTTCTGATGCCTTATAATAAAATTATTAATACTAACGTCAGCTTGGTAATTTTTGCATTATAATCACTAATTAATGTACTATTCATTGGAATCGTACTTAAATTATCACTTAATGATATCTTAATACATTGAGTTGTTAATCCAAATATTTGACCTGTGTATGTACAAACAACAACTTCAGTATAACCCACTGTACCGACGCAACCACCCTGGATACTGGAAATACTTTCTTGAAAATTCTAAAAAATTGATTTAGGATGGGTAAAAGTAGCAATCTTTTATATAAATCTAATTATTTACCTGACAATATATTTGTCTTATTTGTGTATCAATTTCAGTATTTTCTAAAGGTAAACTATACACTTCTACTGTCCCATCACGACGTCCAATTAGAAGTTCTTCCTTTCCATCATCGGTTATATCATATGTATGCAATGATATTACAGCACTATCGGAATGTTCATTTGTAACTAAAATTTCTTCCTTAACTAATACAGGAAGTGCATGTACGTACATATATTTATTATCATTAAATACAATACATTTTGAATTATATAAATTTATTACCATCAGTTAACATATGCCCGATTTTAAATAGAAGTACCTTACCATCTGCAAAACCACAATAAATTTTATCATTTGAACCAATTGGAACATAAAGTACAGTTGGTACACTTTCTAGTTCGATTGATTGACGTACACGACAATGTTCTAATAATCTTAGTACACGCCCTGAACATGCTAATGCTGTAACTATTCGATTTGTCTGAAAATTTTAGAATACCCTTTTCAAATCTGTTATAGATAAAAAATAAATATGTACATTATTTATGCATATAACGGAATCCAGAATTGTATCTCCACATAAGTATGATCCAATGTCTTTACAATCTCTATAATGATTGTAAACATGATTGCCGCAGGTGACTAAATCTAAACCATTTACGAACCTATAATAAAACTGTATGTTTAGAAAAGTTATTCTAATCTATATACTAGACTTGGTCAATAAGTTCAATAAATTTTGGCGATGAATGGAGTGATCGACTAACATCCTGATGTTGCTTAATCTGTATTTAACTGCTCGCGTTACCAACGTAAACACAATCACAGTATGTTATATGTCAAAATATCGTGTGATCGTGGCCAAAAATATAATACTTGAATTTTAGTTTGTGAAATTGGTGAATATCATTCTCCACCAACAAAAAATAGGTAGCTGTGGATTTGCACACTACACTACCGAATTGCCCAAATATCTGACCGATCAACTACATGCATCACTTGTAACGTTTGCGGGCACTAGATGCCCATTGGGCGTAACGGTTAAGATGATTATCGATGCATAATTAAAAATAATAATTTATGATTTGCATTTAAATCACAACTGCACTTTTTCGGACAATGGTACTATAATTTCTCTAGATGCACAATCATTTGTGCTCTATATCTATATAATATCTAAATACAACTGAATTAAACAAATTTACGATCTGGAATGGCACAGCAATATATACGGCACATTGGTCAAGTTAACAGACTTTGGTGTGTGAATGGGCTAATAATTAACAGAATAAAATGAAAAACAGATTCATATGCACTTGATGTGAAACTGCAATGCTTAACTTCAATACAATGAATCTGACTCATGATCATCTTTGTTACATATCGTGCATGCATCTTTAGTTTTAACTACTTCAACATCAATTTTTTAATATATCATCATAATAACCATTTCGTTTGATCACACAGTAACGTCATAATGGTTCGACATATTCACTTTACTAGATTTAACTAATTACTTTCCAAAATCGTATTATATTCAAACTAACATCGATTTAATTGATTCCGTTAAATTTGTATCAAATGCTAGAAATATTTTCCCCTTTTTATTGTAACCTCGAACTTTATTTTCCGATGCAACAAATATCCTATCTTGAAGTGTACCTCCTAAAAAGTATACTATTATATATGAGAACATTTTTTACCGTATTTAATTATATATTTCGACTGTACCTGATGATACACCCAAATGAACAGCTGTAATTTTTTCAGCTGGCAACGTTTTAAAATATATCTGACATTCATCTTTCTTCATTAAGAAAACTTGTAACACACCATCTTGATCACCAACAACCACCTATAAAAAGTATTATTATTGATATACTTAGTTTAAGAACATTGCAGTTCGGGCACAGGAAAGCTTACAGTCTGACAGGTAAACTATATAAGACTATATAAGATATCGAGTAATCGAATTTACCCCGAACTTTAGAGAGTATTTTTCAGGCAGAGTTCTATGCAATTGACAGATATATTCTGGTCAATTTAGATAGGAAATATAAGAGGAAAAGGATAATAATTTGCTCAGATAAAAGGTACTTAGCTCGAGTGTTATTAACTCGAGCCTTATCAGACATGGGTACCGGAATATACCGGTATAGATGGGAACACTAAAGCAGACAAGCTGGCGAGAGCGGGCTCGTTAAACTTCATCCATGGTTCCATTAATGGGAGTCTCGGAACGGCATAGGAATAAATCCCGGTGCTGGAAACAAAGAACTAGTGGGAAATAATGGAAAGACAGTATTCATGGTAGACAGGTATAAATTATTTTAACCCCGTCACTGGAGTGAGTTGAAAGGGGGTGTGCACAATAGGCTTTATTGTTGCGGTGCTATGTTAACCTCACTTCTAAATAATATAATCTAAAGATCGAGTAAGTGTATAGGTTGAGATCATGAGGTGATACCTTGAAGATTACATAGTCAACCACAAATATTGTGATATCATCGAATGGGGAAATTATACAGCTAAAACACCACGCTTATTTAATGCAAGCTCTTGAGGTTGTATTAGGTGTTTTATTGTGGTATATTTGTTTCTAATATGCACGCTTCCATCTGTATTTCACCTTCACATGTAGGACGTTAATAAATTGACCTGCTAACATCTAGGTTATACTCAACCCATATGAAGCTCTACATGATATTAGAGAAAATTCTACAACAATTTATGTTAATTTTTGGCATCTGATATGAGTTAAAAACGGATTTACATGTTGTGTTTATCGACTGGATGAAAATATTACATCAGAAACTGCTGGGAATTTATGCTACAATCTACTGAATTATTGAAATGATTTTCATTCGGAAATTGTAATTTATGATGTTTTGATTGAATGTTACATGCATATTAGAAATGGGAATATAACATTGTAAGACGGTGTCATTCCAATGGTACAATGGCATATCCAATAAACTATATTGGTATTCGTAGTACAAAATAAGGTTGTTTTATAAAGCTGAATCTAAATCTAAACAAACTATTTATGGAATGAATGAAAACACTCATTTTTAGAAGAAAAAAAACGATACTTACCTTTTGTTGCTGTTTGTAAACATTTGGTAATAATTTCATTGTATTTTGAAGAGTTACTCCAACGGTACAGTAATCTACTCTATTTAATTCTAATTCCATTTCTGGTACTTTAAAACAGATTTTAATTTATAATAATATAATTTCGAATAATATTCTGTAATTTTGTTTGGTAAAAACTGTTTCCATGGAAATTGTGATGACACTACGCGTACATATTAATCTTTGTAAGTAAATAGTGAAAGTACCAATTGATAAATTGAAAATAAAGAATGTGTAAAAAAATCTTTTTAAATTTCCAAGTGTATGCCTTCTTGAACTCTTTTATAACTGACTAAGACCTTTTTATTATCATTAAATGGAATAATCAGAACGCAGTTACTTGTTTTTTCATGGATATTTTTCCTCAATAACATTCTGTACGTATTTCTTTTTTCGTAGCTTTGTTGTGTCAAAGTTGCTATAGCAATTTTGTTCTTAAATTTTTGATTAGCGATACCATCTAATAAAACTATATTACATAGAGACGACAAGTAGGAAATGGCTTCAAAATGTCATGAAATATGAGGTTTAGCAGGCTGGTTCTTAAGCCTCGTGTCCACTATAGATTTTTTTTTGTAGAGGTAGAGAAAACTTACGTGTAATGATGCGTAGAGCAGTGTATATACCCACTCTAGCTCTACATAAGCGCTCTTCTCACACTCTACGTGAAAGTTCTCTCGACTAAAAAACTCTATAGTGTACAAGCTACTTTTTGTGGATGGCAAAGCCATAAACATTCTCTAGGCTTTGCTAAACATGGGGGAAAATGGCATCAACATCAAAGAAAACATGAAATAAAATATCAAAACCGTTCAACTTTACCATACGTCTCTACAGTAAAGAAAAATTACTCTTCAGTGTACACATTCTGAAAAGAGCATGGTAGAGCTGTACTCAAAATTGCTCTTCAACAACTCTACAGAGAACGGTGGCATAGACGCTCTATAGTGTACACACTGTAAGTAGAATCTCTACACTTTATGCACTACACTTTACAGAAAAAAACTCTATAGTGGACACTTGCCTTTAGACTATTAATTAATATTTACTTGCTGGAATCTTCTCAAGGATAACGATCAACAGGCTCATTCGGTTGTTGGTTTACTTTCGCATCATTGATATGAACAAAAAAAAAAACAAATATTTAGTATATTATGGATCCAAGCACAAGGCAGCTATGATTACAATGGTTCAATAATTTACTTGAACGTTAAGAGACACCCACAGATTGAAGAACTAGTGTAACAATACCTTGATTTAAGAAGGAGAGTAAAACTGATCCGAGAAACTATCGTCTTGTCACTTTATTAAGTGCTATTCAGAAAATGTTCACTAAATTTATTAAGGATGAAATCATATCCAAAACTGAGATTTGGGACAGAATGGCTTCAGAAAGAACAGATCACCTATTGATTCGATATTCATGTTGCAACTTGTGGAGAAGTTCATTAAATACAACACACCGACTTTCCTGTGATTCGTCAATCTTGCACAAGTTTTCGACCGTATCCAACTTGACGATGTTATAAACATTTTAAAATAAGCTATAACTCATATAAACATAACTGGTCTTATACAGCACAACGCGAATTAAAGTAAAGGGAATGCTCACAAATGAAAAACTAATATCAACTGGAATTTGAGTCCAACATTGTTCAATATGGTTATGAACAAAATCATACTGAAAATCAAATCTACTGTAATTGATTATAGAATGGAAAATCAACTGATCAGTATCATTTGTTTTGCGGACGATGCTGTTCTCGTTGCAGAGAACTATTATTTACATTTAAACAAGATGTAACAGAAGTTCAAGGTTGCATCAATATCTGGATGCATTCGTGACGTCATTTCGATAAACAAGTTCATGTTGCAGGAATAATTAATGATATATATATATAAAAAACATGCGTAAGACCCATTTTAACGTATACAGTGGAAACCCACAGTGATACGCTCAGAACTAAACATCTTATGATGACATCATAAATGAATATCTTACCGGTCATTCCCTTAGAGATAGAATCCGAAGTGATGATAACCCGAGATGAATGTTAAATTCAGTGAGATGGAGAAAAACCAGTGGCAAGATGTTATGATTTCGAACAATTCGAAAATCGATTCTCTGTGGAGTGACAGTATGTTAAGACATCGATAGTCATTTTGTTCGCAAAAGTATCGTATGAAATTGAGTTTGGTGATGAAAGCAAAAATAAATTGACTGGAAGAAAAATGTAAGTAAATATTACATTTAAGTAAAATATATAAAATAGAAAAATTATAATTTATATTTTTGGCTTGTTACATGTTATGAATAAATGTGTTTCTTCATTAAATGTCAAAATTGATTTTCGAAATGGTGTTGCCATTGCAAAAAAATTTATCGATGCGAGAATTTCTTAACATACTGCCAATAAAACCATTCGATTCGATATTCGATAATGCATCGATAATTGAGTGATATCTTAACATCTTGCCACAGAAGACGTTATTGGAGAGACCGTGTTGAAAGAATGCCAGATAATAAAACTGCAAATATTGCAATGAAACAACATCCAAGTGGAACACGGCCTATAGCAAGGCCCTCGAAGAAATGGAGAGAAAGTTTGATATGTGCGTCTCAAAACTAAATTGTTAGAAAAAGGATAATGTAAATTTCTACACTTCTGTTTTCTCGTACGCGATAATGCAACATAAAACTGTGACCATTTGAGAACACTATGATTTATTCAAAAGAATATCGATATGATCGTAGGTCCTATGACTTGTTCATTGTTCTGCAATTTCAGAAATTTTCGAAAATTGCCGGCGTTTTAGTATAATCGGTATGTTGCAATCATCTAGAACAATATATGTACGTAGTATCTGTAGTATTAAATCTCTCTTATATGACAGATAATATTTCACAACTGAAAACACTTGTATACAAATTATGTACCTACAATCAATTATTGTGACATTGCAAATACCACTCTGCAGGTGTAAATTACGTGAGAGCATAACGACTGTTTCACGCTTTTAAGTGCATGTGTAAGGTATGGTAACAAATGGTGTATATTCGTGCAGGAATTCCGATGGAAACATATTATTGACATCATTAAGTTTCTTTGAAAACGTATATAAATTGTGATATATATAAGCATTTCCTTGCTGTTGATATCAAGCGTTTCCTTATTTGTGGTGAACAAAATAA
Source organism: Penthetria funebris (assembly GCA_027564355.1). NCBI lineage: Eukaryota > Metazoa > Arthropoda > Insecta > Diptera > Pleciidae > Penthetria > Penthetria funebris. The sequence goes on from JANSTX010004615.1 coordinate 10,800, forward strand.
CTTGCTTTAAAAGTTTCTCAATACTGAGTACCGGAGTTGAAATTTTAACATAGCCCTCGTCAAGACCTGCTATCAATGGGATATGCTACCTAAGTCAATATTGATCAACCATTGATTTTTCTGTTTTTTTGCTGCGCATATTTGACACTAACATGAGTTGTTCGAAATGTCTAACAAAGTGAATTTCAGATAAACAAATTTCGACTATATCAGCACGACAGGCAGGATATGTCGCCAATTATATAATTTTGATAATACATTTTATCATACAATTCCATTTTCTAATGTAATACTTCCATAAAAAGAACCTTAATTTTTTTTAAAACAATAACTATTGCTGATATTAAAAAAATAACATTTAATAATACTAATATAAATACTAACAAATATATTTGCGATTAAACTAAGTTTTATACTATTTAATTATAGACTGTTCATTAGCTAGTAATTAAAATATTTGTTTCTGTACAATGTTTTTTTTTCATATGTAAATATTGCAAATATTTTCTAAAAAGAATGTTATTACGAGTATATTCGATTTTTTAATATCATAAATAATAGACATATAGCACTTTGTATCACTTAAATTCCTATTCTTTAACTGATTAAATATTTTATAATTATTGGAATCTACGTTTGAATTATGTACGACAAATATAATATCATACAACACTACTAGAAATAAAATTATTATACCGTTTCTAAATGCAATCATTTACTGTAGATGACACTAGTTCTATATTATAAATTCATATCTGGAACATTACAACTTCCTTTAGAAAAACATTTAAATTGAATAAATTTTTTAATATGCGATTAAGAATTATGATCATATGATCATTGTTTGTTGGTGACAATAAAAATTATAAATTTTGTTTCTAAATATAAAGTAAATGCAACAATAGTTTATTACACTTTTGCTAGAATTTTCCACTTTAACAATATTTATAGTACTTGGAATTATATTCGAAAAACTTGTAATAATACAACAGCAAAGTTTACATTGGTATTTAAAAAATATTAATTATGCAATATTTAATGTGAAAATATAGTATAAAAAATAATAACTAAATTTCAATAATAAATATGTAATTTATTTACAATATTAATAAGCAAATCGCATATTTGCATCATATCCTAATTTATCCAAACTTGGTTGACATGCAAAATTAATCATTGGTGGCGGACCGCACATAAGAACTATTGTTTTGCTCGACGATGCATATAATTGTTCCTTAATCATTTCTTCATTAACAAATCCTTTGCTATAACTCCAACCTGTAATATAGAATCGATAGATTAATCAGATTTATGTAAAATATGATCATTATTTATAATTTCTGTCAAGCGAATATCTTGCAATGTAATCAGCATCAATGAGCAACCGCTATTGTTTACGATTTCTAGTCAGTACCTTCACTATACTTCGTATCTCAGTGCCATTAGTATAATGATCGTTTTCCGACATGTAATTTTTTGTCGACCACTCCCAAGTGTTTATAGTACGATATCATCGACTGGACACCATCTGTGTATTGTATCCACTTTCTTCGTAAAATAATCGTGTACATAGTTTCAAGATCAGGTAATATCCACAAAAAACTTCATAATTTGATCAAAGGATATGGCGTTTAAGGTGCCTATTCGGTACTAGTCTAGCAACCATACAACCGATAAATAATTTTGTTTTGAAAATACACAATATGAGATAAAGTGAAATTTGTGCCGAATGTCATATCCCATTTAGCATTCTGAACACCTGCTGCACCTTTGTATTCGTGATCCGACATCTTTTTCAGCACCACCGACTCTTGTCAAATAATTTCCCAAATATTGGAAGGTCCCTACCTCGTCAATTATTATATTATCTACTTCAAAATGGAATGTCATCGACGAACCAATCTTCATTAGTTTCGTCTTTGAAACATTAACTGTTAGGCTGACCTGCGAACTACCTGGTCGACCGAGTTTCAGACGTATGTACTTATTTGTTTCTACCAATAGACGTATGTATGTTAGTTAGAAATATCAAAATATCATCTATCTAGATGCCTATTGGTTAGACCCTATTTCATACCATGTGGTTAGCTGTTTGTAATAATAACCTAATCTGAGACAAAGAGTAATTGACTGGTCCGATATCATTATGACATCTTGTTAGATAATTAGCGACCTCAGTCATTTGTTTTAAACATCAATATAAATCTAGTAAATGTCTTCTGTAATGAGTGGCCAATTCTGTTGACTTATTCTTGTCTGAATGCCTTTCAGATTTGATGCCAGAATCATTATCATTCGAAATTTCAATTTCATTATCACTGAGCGTTGTTTTTATCATATCTCTACGATGCTAAGATAATGCTCTGCGAGTCATGATAAAGATCGCTAACCTTATTCATCAATGTGGACGTTATTCCATAGTTTCCAAGAATTGTTCACATCATAACACGATCAACGTCTGTGTTTGCCATTTAATCGATTATTCGACTTTGATTCTCACCGTGTCTGTGTGACCCTTGCTCGGTCAACTATCAGCATGTTCTTGAAGAATGCTCGGTTCCAATAAATTGATCCTATTGCTGTAATTTATTGCACTAACCTTTTTTAGTGTTCACTAAGATGACATCAAGCATGTTCTCACAAATACTCAAATTACTGTGCACCTTTATTATCATTACCGTTTTCCATTCGGTCAGTAAATCATCGAATGGAAATACTTCACCAATAGTGGAATGTAATACAGATGCGATGTTGTCCAATATCACTTTTTGAATTTCTAGTGCAATATTATCGGCGTCGGTTGTCTTGCCGCATTTTATATGTTGTAAAGTGGACGTTTATTTTAACTAAACTTAAAATGGAATTTTTGAATCGTTGAGTAATCGGTATTTTCTTAACTGAAATTTAAGCAACCAAAACCACGAGCCCATTCGGCAAATTGTTAAAGCACTTTGACCATCTGTCCATTTAATTCGCTTGAGATTCAAAATCAGAGCAATGTATAGGGCATAAATAATCTTAATAATATTACAGAATTCTGTATAAAAACAGAAATATGTGACTTTCATTAAATAAATTCATCTAATATTGATTTCGGAAATATTCATGTGCCCATTGTACCTCATGTTACACACATGTGTCACTCAAAATATAACAGATTTAATATAAAAATTCATCTGTTTCACTCCAACACCGAACACACGATGACACGATATCATATGAACTTTTATTTGCAAAATCATTAATCATGAAGTAAACAAAAATTTGCTACATAAATTATTTACCGTCATGAATTTTATCTACCGTATACCAAATTTTAAACTGATCGGAATATTGTTTGGCTAAATTTTCAAGTTCGTTTCTCAGCAATATATCATCTTCGGTCTGAAAAAAAAGAAAAAATTAAATCTACTTTATATGAATATGCAAAAAATATGAGACAAGAAACTACATTTGTTTGGACAACATCTCACTATTTGATAGTGAGATTTTATTAGAGATTATATTTTATAACCAATTCATTTTATAGATTAATTGTCGTTTCGCCATTCAATTTTCTTCCATACCAACGATAGAGAATCCAACTGGAAAATATAGAATCAATAATAACTATCCAATTATATATTTCACAATATTTCAGTAGTCTGTTGCACAAATCCCCAGTTAGCTAGTTTGTTGTTGAGTTGTTTTTTCACCTAGTCGACAAACACGATATTAACACCATATTTTTAGTGTTATTTGTGACACACCAATGATGGTGAAGATGAGTTTAGTTACCTCAATGGTAGTCGGTCAATCTCGCATTCATTTTAAATCTTATTGGATAAATTTGATAATGACTAAAAACCAATATCACACAGATATTTACAAAAGTCTAAGGTAATATCATCTGAACCAACTGCTCCTCCAATTCGCTTCATCTATCTCAGTTCTATGTTTCAAGTGCCTACTTAATTACAAAATTTAAAATTACTTCGCGTTCAGTAATAGGTACCATCCACTTTGCGTATATATACGACTACGAGAATAAATTTGAAAAAGTACCTGATTAGCAAAAAGCAACGACAACTTTGTTTTGTCATTGGAATGTTTTAGAATTTCTTTAACCAGTTGTAACATTGGGGTAATTCCAGAACCACCTGCAAAAAAAAAATACAGATTAATACTTTATTTAATGAATTAAGCAATTGATTTTAAAGATAAATTATTTAATGACAGTTATGAAAACAATTTAAGAACTATGTACACAATATGCCAATATTTGATTTTATCATTGATTCATGTTACCGACCTCAAGGTAAAAAGAATGGGAATATGTGAATATTAAAACATAATGAAATAATGTTTAAATCAATGGGATTAATTGTTTTATCGAAGTTGCGCTTTCCTTCCAATATACCATACTCTGTTCCCAGACTATGTACCTGTCTTATATTTCAGTTGTGTCATCACACTAATTCATTACTTCTTATCACAATTGATGAAAGTTCACGTCAATGTATAAGAGTGTTCCAATCTTGATGTAAATTATATTGCAACAAGCGATAAACTATATTGACTGTAAACTCCTGTTTTACTTCATCGACCAACAAATGAGTAACAATAAAAGTTTTAGCAGTTTTAGGTTTAATTTGTATATAATAGTAGAATCTGAAAAAAACACCCTCATATCTTATGTACGTTTATCTCAATTTTTAAGGTCTGTCAGTTTTAAATTATAAATAATGTTTGATTTTATACTTCTGAAAAAATAATTAACAAGTTTATGAAATTTATTTATCACCTGCAATCATATTAACAAAATCAGCATTAACAATAGTTGGAGGATCTTTGCGTAACTTTTTGACGGAAAATTTACCATTTCCCAAATATTGTAATTTACCAGAAGGGCCTCTAAATGCAATTTTATCACCAATTTTCATTGAATCCAAATATTGTGTCATTTTGCCACCTTCTGGAAATTTTGGGTGAACATTTTTCTTATATACTTTTATGACCAAATCAACATATCCTTTATCATCATCACTTGATACAGGTGTATAAGCCCTTATTACAAGTTCATCATTAATTGTAGCTATTAAATGAATGTGTTGTCCAATTGGCAATCCTAAGATATGGTCGTTTGTAGGTAATGAAAATCGAAATCGACGTGTATCATGACTAATTTCTTCTCGTTCAATTAACGGCAACATGTACTTTTCATTTGGATCTAATAATGTTTTTGGTTCATTTGAAACATTTTCGGCAGATGATCGTTTAGATGTTTGATGTTTTTTTTTATTTAAAAAATAGTTAATAAATAAAACACCAGCAATTATAGATGCAAAACCTACAGCTACAGGCAACACCTAAAACATAAAATAGAATTTGTAAATGTCAAAAAATTTAAAGTTTTATAAACTTGTGCGGATGCATGTGTCATTGCGATTATATTTAAATAGTTATGAGAGTTCTATAATTCTGACAGATTATCATCGTCCATTTTATCAACAAAAAACTGAAAACGTAATCCCTTCGGATAATATTTACTGCCACAAATAGCATCAATGAATCAATCCATAAAATTAATGCAGACTCGATATGCGTGGTCTTATCTAAATTATTGTTTGTCATAAGTAGATATGCTTCTGGCAATGGTAATGCACTGAGTGATAATATTATACAATTGTCAATGGTATATAATTTAGTCATACTAAACATATAAGAAACAAAAGCAGCAGAAATTCATCTAAGATTGATATGTTCAATTTATAGTATTGTAAAGACAAGTCTCCACTATAGAGTTTTTTCGGTAAAGTATAGTGCGTAAAGTGTTGAGACTGTACCTACAGTGTGTACACTATAGAGCGTATCTACCACCGTTCTCTGTAGAACTGTTGAAGAGCAATTTTGAGTACAGCTCTACCATGATCTTTTCAGAATGTGTACACTGAAGAGTCATTTTCCTTTACTGTAAAGACGTATGGTAAAGTTGATCGGTTTTGATATTTTATTTTGTGTTTTCTTTGATGTTGATGCCATTTTTCCCGATAAAATGCAATTTTATTTAATTAAATTGATTTTATTTTTATTTTATTAATATTATTATTATTATTTATTTATATTATTAATATTAATATTATTTTATTTAATTTTGTTGTTTTTAATATGTCAATTCACATGAAAAAAACAAACAAAAACATACTACTCCTACTGTAGAGAAAAACTTATCAAACATGTTTAGCAAAGCGTAGAGAATGTGTATAGCTTTGCCATTCATAAAAAGTACCGTGTACACTATAGAGTTTTTTAGTCTAGAGAACTTTCACGTAAAATTTAAGAAGACCGCTTATGTACAACTATATTGGGTGTATACACTTCTCTACGCGTCATTACGCGTAAGTTTTCTCTAACTCTACAAAAAAATCTGTAGTGAACACGAGGCTTAAATACTGCAAAATGATATCTGCTGAACCTCTTAGTTCATAGATTGCTATAAGTAAAAATCATAATAAAAGTAACATGAAAAAGCAAACGGTAAAACGACATTGAAAAAACAGACTGGTTTAAGTTACATGTAGGAAATGATCATCTCATAATCATATTAAAACGACATAGTCAAGAATATTTCAACCTGAAGATGAAATGGAATGACTTCGAAGCGGAATACAAAGAGAAGTCAAAACGATATTTCGGTTTGTCAAAAAGTTCTTTACATATTGAAAATAAAACTTGATGAAAGGTTGAGAATAATATCAAAAAATTATAGAAAACATGGCAAAGAATCCGTTCCACTCACGATTTAGAAATGTATAAACTAGTAAAACGGTAAACCAAGAGCCAGAAATCAAATGTTTCGATTGTTGACAGAGAAGTAGGTAATAGGTGGAATGAATACTATAAATAGCTTCTGAACAAAAAGTATCATATTTAGTAACTAGTCAATCCAGTTACTCCACTAGAAACCTAAAATAATGTGAACCTGGGGTCATCATCAGATCTTTGGAAATCTCTGGGTGATATTGGTTTTCAATGGTTGGTAAATTAATTAATAATATATTAAATGGAAATGATATGCCAACTTAATAGAGACCAAGAGATCTATTTTATAAAAATATGTTAAACATAGAGAATGAATTGCTTAAACACAAAAACAATTAAACTTACCACACACCTAAAAATATGGGAAATAATATTGAAAACCAGACTCCGTGATATAATTAATATTTCAGAAAACCAATTCGGAATTCTCAGCGCCAGGTCAACAACTGATGATGTTATACAAACACTTCGAATGATTGAAATGTACACGATAATAAGAAAGACCTCCACATAACATTCATAAATCTTGACATTTGATAGAGAATAAAGAGATGTGGTTTGGCAAGCATTATGATCTCAAACTGTTCTTTAACTATATATATCTGCTTTCAAATATATGTAAATGCTAGATCTATCATTCGAACAAATCGTGGATTTGAACAGATTAAATGCAGTAGTGACGTCACACATGACAACAACTTGTGGAGAAATAGATTAAGCAGAAGAGTTGACCTTCAATAATGGAAGAAGGAGCTACATTTAATTTGAGTATGGAATTTTGCGTATTTTTGAAACCACAATCATGTTTAATATCACATCGTCAGATTTTTCCGTCAAATTGATGTGGTCAAAATATTGCAAATCTAATAACAGGCAATAGTGAACTTTGATTATCTCCCTAAATTCTTCCAATGTCTAAAGTTATTATCATGAACATAAATTCATTATACAAAATAAATTAAACTTATTTATTGCAAAATATTATGTAATTAATTTTTGAGGTAATTATTATTAATGATCACGAAACACATTTTAAATGATAACAAAATGCATTTGTCTTTCCATAATACTATTTTAAAATACTTACATCAAAATATTGCATCTTCAAATATACAAAATTGGAATGTTAGTGAATTTTAACAAAAATAAAAAAACTTAAATTACTTATTGTGGTGACTGATCCTGACACACTACTAATATGTTGCACAAGTGATAATTTCCAGTAATATGTTATTAATTATAAAAATTACTTACGTGACTTGTATTAAACATTATCGCTATAAAAAAAATTGATTAATTAAATTCTCTGCCTTCTGACCTTCTCTCCGAGCTAATCCAACAAAACAATCTACAATACGGACAAATACATAATAAGTTTTAAGGTTATGATATATAAAAATCCCTGCAGCAAGTAAAGTGCATGAAATAGTGTGCATTTTAAATTCAGTATTAATTCAAATTCTATTGATGCTCAGTTTTAAGCTGAGATATCTGCATACAAAAATTGTTCAATGTATTCAAAAAATATAATCAACACAAGTCCCCAGTATAGATTCTGATCATATCAAACGTTTCTCCACATCGTCATAATTTCTATGTCTACGATTTCTAGACAGGAATTTCATTTCAAGCCACTGGTTTTTACTGAGATTAGATATTGTATTTATCCAAAATATTCTTAATATAAGTTTAAAGTTTTCATATTGCCGAAAACTTATATTTTGATGCTATTAGTCATCTTCCAAGTGTTTCAGCCATAAAATAATCAACATGTGTTCATCACGTGTATGCTTATACGATCAATCATAATTATCCAGTTGTACGTTCCGCACCTCCCTAATCGCTTATTTGTTTGTACAATCGACTAAAAATTGGGCTGCCATCAACAAATCATCTTTATTATGTTAGATCAACCTCAGAATGAAATTGAAGTTCAGCATATGCGTAATGATTGTTCTGATCCCAAACGTTAAAATTTTTCAGTAACATGAAGTGGATGACAGTAAAATTAAACCATTAAAATTTTACCAAAAGTGAACACTTCATAATTCTATCATAATGAATAAATAAATAGCAAATTTCTTTTTTCTTCTTTCTTTTATTTTACTTTAGTTTTACTGCCGAAGGTTGCCTGATTCAAAGTCAATAAAAGTTGAAATGCCGAGGTTGTTCAATTTAAGCAATTTCACCATTCTCATTTTCACGGAATCCTGTGGGTAACTTGCCGAGCATATTTTCCTTCACCAATTTTTTGTTCAGCTATTATCGAAGTGGCAACTAAGCAATTACTTTGGTAATGTGATGGTGGCACAGTCGCCATGTTGCGATTCATTGGCCCTATATTTAAGTTTGAGTATGGTAGTCCGTCATATTCTAAATATTCTTTAATCATGATCTAGATGTCTTTTACGTCATGCTCAAGACATAAATAACATTCGAAGAATATTTTATAAGTTATTAATTCCAATACAATACATTTATTAATTTGTCGTAAAATCAAGATTTTAAGTGAAGTATGGTAACAATGTATCCTTCATTTCAGTTAATGTAACAGATCGCATAATACTATAAATCATATTTATCAGTTTCCATTAATATAAAGTGAGTGTTATTGTCCACATCAAGATACATTACATACATGGGAGAAGCGTCCATGAATTCAATGCATTCACTGAATGCGTTGAAATTATAACTTAAAATGAATAATATTTCAAATGTTTCTTATTTAGTTAAATAATTTAATTTTAAATATTACATTCAAGATTTAAGAAACATTAGTATATGCTAAATCAAAAAAAAAAATGTTGCATTGATTTTTTCCTTGCAAAAATTAGCTCGATGTTAAGAACAAACACCTGAGCTTCCAGCACATAAAAGCTGATGATATAAATGAATTGAATTCAGTTTCTTATATTACTTTTCTTTTTACAAATTTAGTGCATTGCTAAAAAAATCAGTCGATGCAGCAGGTTAAATAAAATATTAGTGGGGCATGAAAAATTTTATACATACAAAAAAAAACTGATGATAAAAATGAATTTATTAGGTTTTTTGTTGTAAAATTTATTTAACAGCGTACAAGCGTACTTAAATTCTATGTTAAATTCGTCAGTAGACAAAATCACATATAAATATTTTACTTTCGATTGTACATTCAATGAATCATGACGATTTTAATGTTTGATTTGAATTTTTATATTTGTTTATAAGATTAATAAATTTTATAATACAAATAAAAAGTTAAGAACGGATTACGTTTCATTATATAATAGAATATTTGTTAATTTATCAGAAAATTAATCTCTTAAATACACTTATGATTTCATCTTTTTGACGACGCAATACCTAGCTATTGTGGAAAGTCACGCAGATTAGATTTCCAATTAAAATAATATATTTGGTAGAATAATAATATATAACATATACGC
>JANSTX010004626.1:9593-21026 GCA_027564355.1 Penthetria funebris
CATGAATATGTCTATTTTATGGAAAACCTAAAATATCGCGAAAACGGTTGATGATAGAGTTTCGGCGACTGAAGAGATATCATTAAAAGCAGTAAAGGATTCTAAAAAAAATCAGTTTGACTGAATGCCTGCTTCTTTTAGTGCATTTTGTTTTGGAATTCGAATGACATAAGTCTGTTCACTTATTTTTATTAATTCGGATTTTTGACTGTATCTATAAATGATGTACTGATAAAATGGTTAATTAATCATTGTACATATTTGTAAGAAGTGTAGTTCATTTCTCAATATTTGGCATAGTTACAGTTCAAATTTAGTTAGTAAATTGGCACCACTTGGCGCTTTTCCATTTGTGTTAAATTTTATCAATATTAATTCAATACATTTGTTAATAATTGAATATATGGATTTGTTATTTGTATAGCACTATTGAATTCTATACAATAGCAAACTCAACCAGTTAAGTCTATCATTTGTATAGAATGTTTAATTCTGTACAAATGACGGATTTCAATGGTTGACCTTACTATTCGTATAGAATATAAACATTCTATACAAATAACAAATCCATGTAGCAGACAATCCATCAAGGATGGAATGTCTGTGACAAATAGATGTCACTGACAATACTCTGGCGATAATTTGTTTAAAATGCTAATTATATTGAATTTGTTCGTACATCGTTACAGATATTTGTTACAGTCTTCTGCATAGTGAATGTAAGTTTGTCTGAAAACTTAAATCTCCTGTTGCTTATTTTAAATAAAAATAATTACAATTTACCATCTGTATGGACTGGGACACGTGAACATACTTAAATAACACAGTAATTAAGATACTCAGAGTAGTAAACTAGAATTATAGTTAAATTCAGGATCATTACCAAAAAGTTAAGTGTAATTAAAACCTATAGACATAAAAAGGCATAAAATTATACTTAAGTATAAACAATTTATTTTTGAAATATAAAATTAAATATTTATTTAAATTGTATAAAGTGTATATTGTTCTAACTATTAGCTCTTAACTATTTATCTCTTATAAATTTGTATATATAATAATAATATAATGCTCTTTTAGATAACTAATTCTTTATACACATAAAATCTAATATGGGCGTTTTCGATCATTAAAAATCTAAATTTGAAAATAATTTTCAAAACTTATTTAAATTGTAAATAATTTAAATAATTTATATTCAATCCAGTTGATGGATTTGATGATGCAGATGACGATGTCGATGATCTGTTTAAAATATCATCAACATGATTATCTAATTGTTGTTGTTGTATTGTTTCTACGGTATCATGCGCCACTGAATCATTAGTGGTTGTAGAATTTAATAACGGTGCATTAATTGACCATCTAGGTCTCAAAACATTTGGTTGTAATTCATTTGTCTGATTACTATTCAAAATATTCGAATTATTTGTGTCAATTATAATCCGATTATCATTATGTGTGCTTATAATCATATTTGAAGTATCACTATTATTATCAATAACAGCACACATTTCGGTAATCCTAAAATCTGTAGCAATAAATTTTGCATCTTTATCATCTGCATTATTTTTATCTTGATTTTTTTTTATTAAATTTAATAATCCTTGATCGTTACCACTACTTTTAATGTCATCTGTTGTTTTATTTAAATTGTTTTCGACCGTATTATTTAGTATTGAATCAAAATCCTGTTTAGTTTCTTCAAATGATGGCAATGATGGTGACGTTATTGTTGTTAATGTTGTTTCCGGTAATAATGATGATGAATGTGACAAAATATCATCCTTACATTCATCGAAGTACTCAAATGATTTCATTGAATCAAGTGAATTTGTTTCAGGCATAGTACGTTGATCTATTACACGATAATTTTGATCATTCACTTGATTTGGAGACTGTTGGTGTTGGTGATTATGAAGATGACGATGATTAGGATGATTTTGTTGATGTTGTAATGGTATATGTAAATTTTGTGGAATATTAGAATGTTGTTCTGTTTCTCGTAATTGATGTTGTTGTTGATGATGCGGTTGATTTTGTGTTAATAATTGTAGTAATTGTCCTGATAATGGTTGATGTGTTTGTTCATAAGGTAATGAGTGATAATGTAAATGATGATGTAAATCATGTTGTTGATGTGGTGGTGGTGATTGTTGTTGCTGTTGTTGTTGTTGTTGTTGCTGATGATGCTGATTATGTTGCAAATGTAATATAGAATGATGCCCATTAAGTTGTAATGACTGTTCAGATGATACTTGTTGATTTTCCATTTGAATTTGATGAAATGTTTGTAAATGATATTGATTACGTTCTTGTTGATTACAATTTATAATTTTCGATGGTTCTTGTTTTTGTTGTTGTTCCGATTGCCGCATTTGTTCCCGTTCACGTTGTTTTTGATTATGATGATGTTGATGATTAGTATGTATATTTATATTTGATGATTTTTCCGTTGATTTCTCCCTATACGTTGATTTATGTGAACATTTACTTAATGATTTTTTATAAATAAATTTTCGTAAACAAATCAAACACTGATATGGTTTTTCGCCAATATGAGGACGTTTCTCCTTACGTACATTACCATTTATATGTTTTTTAACATGTTCATATAAATTATGTTTGTATGTAAAACTTTTACCACATATTTCACATTGAAATGGTTTTTCACCGGTATGTACCCGTTCGTGTGTCTTTAAATTACATTGATTTAAAAATTTCTTATTACACAAGTGACATGAAAATGGACGATGTCCGGTATGCACAACCATATGGGCTTTTAAATGGGCAGGTGTTTTGAATGCCTTTGAACAAATTCCACATACAAATGGTGCATCGGTTGTATGTGTTATACGAATATGAGTCTTAAGATTCCAGCGTTTTAAAAATGTTTTATGACATATTGGACATTCATGACGTCCATTTATTGTATGTCCATTTAAATGTTCATCTAATTTCTCTGATGTATCAAATGTTTTTTTACATATGTCACAACGATGTTTACCATCTGAATGTGCCGTTATATGTCTTATTAAATTGCATTTCCAATGAAATGTTTTATTACATATGTGACAAGAATAGGGTCGTTCACCCGTATGCAAACGCATATGTACATGTAAACTACCTTGTCGCGAAAATTTCTTATCACATTCGGTACATTTATGTAATTTTTCACCAGTATGTGAAATCATATGCTTTTTCAATTCATATGGTATTGTAAAACATTTTGCACATTTTTCACATTGATGTGGCTTATCACCGGTATGTGTACGTACATGTTTTTTTAATGGGGACGAACATGAAAAACGTTTAAAACATATTTTACATTCATATGGTTTTTCACCAGTATGTATACGTATGTGGGTCTTTAAATGTGATGAATTAATAAATGATTTACCACATGTTTCACATTTAAAATGTTTTTCGCCAATGTGAAATTTTTCGTGTGCCTTTAAATGGGAACCGGAACGAAATGCCTTTTCACAATAAGAACATTGATATGGTGTTTCACCTAAATAATAAAAAATTATATATACAAATATATGTACGCATATTGATATGAACTAAAATTTGTAACATTTAATACTGAACAGAAAGTATATTCAAATACCTGTATGAATTCGTACATGTGGTTTTAAATCCCATGCCCTAGCAAATACTTTACCACAATAACTGCATTCAAATATTTTTGGTTCCGGTTTTGTTGGCGCTTTTGGTGTGACATGTTCTTTTTGGTGTCGTTTATGTGATGAGGCGTAACTGAATTTTTTTAAACAAATTTCACATTCAAATGGTTTTTCACCGCTATGTATACGCATATGAGTTCTTAAATTTGATAAATTATGAAATGTTTTATTGCATATATTACACGTAAATATTTCACGATCCGTATGAATTATTTTGTGAGCATTTAAATGGGATGGAATTAAAAATGTTCTATCACAATGTTCACATTTAAATGGACGATCTTTGTGAAATCTTTTATGCAACATTAATTCACGTTTATTTGAAAATGTTTTCTTACAATATTTACATGTATGTTGTTTATCATCAGTTTGCAGTAACGATTCAACTGGTTGAACATTTGAATTAGAATTTGTTTTTAATTCTTTGATGTCATCATCTGTTTTTAAAGCATCAAAAACTACAATATTTTCATTTGTTTCTATTGGAATGGCATCGTCAAAATCTTTTAAATCACATACATCGCTGGTGATGAAATCTTCAATTGTACTATTATATTTTCTAGCTTTTGGTTCGTCATCGTTGATGATGTTCAACGGAAGTGGTGGCATAAGATTCTCATCTCTAATGTATTCAAAATCATCTTTAAAATTTAACGGATCAGTACCGAAAAAGGAAATATTTTCTAAGAACAATTGTTGTGATACATTATTGTCGATATTGTTATTAACATTTCCAATATTATTACTATTTTCATCGTCCTCTAATCCGGGCTCAGTTTTTATCCAAAATGTGTTGTCTGTAATTGCTTCCATTATTTATTACTAGTGTTTTATGATTGATTGTCATTAAATATAAATGTTGAATTTAATAAATTTTTTAGAAACTAAAACAGATAAAAGAACTTGTTAATTAATTAGAATTTATTATTTTAAATAATTTATTGTTTTTTAACATTAATTTAATTTTTATTACATTTTCTTTAATCTAAATTTTATGTTGTCAAAGACAAATGACATAAAGGCACTGACGCATGTACAATTTTGTTGCATATTTATTAATTTGTTTAAGACCGTTCAACAATTATGGTTACTAATATTATGGTTATATGTAGTACACATTTTTGGGGTGTGAAGGCCGTTATATGAATCGCATGAGTCATTATCATTTATTTTGTTTTTATATTACAGTACACATGTTCACCCTTTTATATTCATTTTATTGAACGAACAACCACCAATATACGTACAATTTGACTGTATACTATAAGTGTTATCAGCAGTTCTACCACACTTGTTGTATGTTATAAGGCATATAAGGCATATAATAAGGTTTTGTAGTCAGTTTTCTGTGAATGGAAGAGTAAGCTGAACTTATATTTATCTGGCTCCATCTTTATATTTAATGAGTCTCATTTGAATGCTAATTTTAAAAATTCCTTAGATTTAATTTTACGTGCTATTCTACCAAAATGTGCAGTTAGTTAATTGAATTTTCAGCATATTGTGCCCGATCTGTAATATTTTCTATAAAATTGTTATATTAATCATATTACGTTCACAGTTTCTATTGGTATATTATAGTGTTAACCATTTATTTGACAATATCTGATGCTTAGTTTCAATAAGACAAGCTTATCATTATTTGTTAAAAGCCACCTTGTCGTCAGAAGGTGCGTAAATTTTAAATATTATTACATTGCATTTGCAGTGAAATGTGAAAACGTTCTTTTTTAAGCTCTGATGCATACTTGACGGTACATTCGCTGTTCATTATTTACATTTATTATACCATCATTATCAGAACATACAAGGACTACCCAAAAACAAAACTGAGTGTCATCACCGTTATATTACCTACATAACACCTCGGTGTTGGACACCAAGTGGTGTCAGATTTGTGTAAATAACGTATTATTAACGTAACAGTCACGTATGAGTAACCGTCGATGCACCCGAAAAAATTACTTCAGTTAGAAAACCACCGTGTATTTCTGGTGAAAAATTAACCAATAGATATTTTTAAGACGTGTCTGCGACTGATTTTAAACGTTTAAATATTACTAATGTATAAAAATAACCAGGATGCCACTTGAATTTGTGGTGATTTTCTTACTTGTGGTAATATTTTTACGTGGTAGTTACTGTTATAATGCGTTAATTATTAACTAAGCAATTTTAAGACGTGTAAGCAACATATTTTATACGGGAAAATATTACTTAGGTAATTTAAAGTGATTTTCTTACGTAGTAGCAATGTTTGGTATACACTGGGTATTGTAATCTAGTTAAAATATTACCAAAATTTAACCAGAAATTCAGTTATTTATTCACGCTGTTTTCACTGCATAAATGTACATTTTGTTTGATGACATAATATACATAATAATACCATATAATGAACATGATCCGTATATAATCCTAATTCGTGATTCACACTACAAAGTATTCAAAGTATCCCTATAAGTATTGATGATGCTCTTGATTCGCATTGCATTATGTGAATCACGATATAGACGACGGAGTATGTTCATTATATGACATTTAGGTATAAATCAAGTCACCAAACAAAATGTACATTTAAGCAGTAAAAAAAAAGCGTGCATAAGCAACTGAATTTCAGGTTCTATATTCATAACATCTAAACTAAATTACAATACTCAATATTACATACTTACAAAGATTGGTGGTGCTTTTGATGCGCATTCTGGTGTGAAACAACCCTAGTAGAAATGCTAGGTTGGAAACTGGTTATATAATGGTTGTACAACTGAGTTATAAACCCATTGATACCACGTTGAAAGTTAATTTTCATATTCAATAACAATTTTAATTTGACACGTTAGCACGACTTTGTATAAAAACTTTTTATTAGCACCGTCTACTTCTCAAAGTATGGCTTATGACTAAGGAAACATCGGTTAATACGAACAATGATACGATAAATATATGTTAAAGTTTCACATAACTCAAACGTTACACTAATGTTTACGTTTCTATATAACGTTTAAAACACGTTGTCAATTTACTTATTTAAAACTGGTTAATGTTATGATAAATTAAAACAAGACAAACGTTAAACATGAATATGTTTTAAGAACACGTTTTATTCATGTTACGATCTAACGAAATGTAACTTGGTTTTCATGATGGTAAAATAAAACGTTACTAAAACGTGTACATTTGAATCAAAAATTTCAAGTTAATTTTCAACGTGTTACCAATGTTGTAGCTTGTAATCAACAAGCATCATCAACGTGTGACCAATGTTTGTACAATATTGTTACGATACATACACTATAAAATAATAATAATACATACATACACTATAATATAATAATAAACTATAAAATAACAAAATTTTAGTTTTAATAAGGGACATAAAACGTTAGTTACACGAAAAATGTTAACATGATTTGTTTACTTGTTGAGATAACCGTTACTATGGTGACGGTTTAACATAGTTTATATCGAGGCACGTGTTCTAACGTTGCGATAATCTAAGTTAAACCAAAACATTTAGAAAACAGTATATATACGTTATTATTTAACAAATAGGTTTATTGTTTAACTTTGTGATTTCATTGCTACTAGGGAAGGATATGAATTATATCACTATTTTGCTTCTACTCTCTTAAGGGTTTGCCATACCAAAGTTCTACGCGAGCGAATGTTCGCGTTGCGTTCACCATAACCCTACTTTACGGCCACACCGACACGCGAGCACATGTAAAATATAACAACAGTATACCATTTTTGAACAAACAACGCGAATACACAGTTTTTTATGTATTGTATTTCTTTTTATTCTTATTACTTCTTTAGTTTTTTTAAAAATTAAAATCGAAGTGTAGAATTAATTGCAAAATTAATATATTCAGAGTAGTATTAACTTTACAAGAACCGAGTAAAAATTTGAATAGTACGCGAACGCGATTCCTGTGTGGCAAGCCCTTTAGAAACTGAGTTATGATGAAGATAAACACTGAACCGCGCATGGTAGGTGAAGTCTTACCAGTCGAATTGAAGATATCGAATCTGCTTACAATATTTGCCTGCTCTCACAATGAATAGAATTCAATTGCTATGAACGAAATGTGGCGACATTAGTGTCTATGAAGTTATAAAATGTTCTTTGTTTCACTTCGATGAGTTTGTGCGCACATCTAAATATGACTGAAAATAAACTTTTAAAGTATTTCGGAGGTGAATAATTTACTTCTTTAGCACCATATAAATAGAAGGGTGTATTATTTACTCTGGTGTAACTCTTAAGTTATATTGAGGTAATTTTATTACCGATATAAAATATTAGTGCAGATGTGGTGCTACATAACATAGAATTGTTACTAAATGCTAAAACGAGTAAGGAAATATCGTGTGTAATACTGGTGACAAAATAACCATAATAACACCTGCAATTTGTAAATTACAAAAGTAATTTTTACTCGCAAATGTTTCGAATGTTACTTGGGTACGTTCATTCACGAGTGAATTTTAGAGAAATGTATATGCATGTAATTATGACCTCGTTGTACTGACTAAAACATGGCTAAATTTCACGGTTCTCATCAGTGAAGAATTGTTCTGCAAAAATTTTATAGTATACAGATAGGTGATGGTGTACAATATGTAAAGATTGGTGAATTCCAATCTAGATATTTTCTGGTAATGTCTGACGTGCTTCAAGGAATTGATCTGAGTCCACT
Source organism: Penthetria funebris (assembly GCA_027564355.1). NCBI lineage: Eukaryota > Metazoa > Arthropoda > Insecta > Diptera > Pleciidae > Penthetria > Penthetria funebris. Next base: position 17,989 of record JANSTX010004626.1, read on the forward strand.
CTTGTTTAATTTGATTATTAATGATGTGTTTAGTAAATGTAAATGTTTGATGTATGCTGATGATATAAAATTATACTGTCCTATAGATAATTCTAATGACGTGGCACAATTTCTGCAAGACTTAATCCAACTTAGCAAATGGTGTATGTATAATCATTTATCGCTATATATTTCTAAATGTGCATCGCAACCACACATACCATAGAAAGCGTAATCCTATAATTGCGAATTGATGATTGTCCATTAACTCGAACATACAGTGTTCATGATTTGAGAATGTTATTTGATACTAAGCTGTCATGCAACACATTGACTACATAACATCTAAGTCACATGCTGTCTTTGGGTATCACCGGTAATTCGATCACGGTATATGTCAGTAATGGCGTGTGATCGAGGCTAAAAAGTGCTAATGTCGAGTTTGTCTTCTGGTTGAAAAGCAAATCAACAACAAACTAGATAGCTGGGGATTTATGTATAGTCATTTGAGTTTACATTTGATTGTTACATCCATATTTGGAACGTAAAATTAACATCGTAATGCCGTCCTATGTCCCCTCGAGACGTAAAGGTTTAGATGATGATGACGAATTTTGTGTTTACTACATACATTCAACACTCAATTGCATTTTCTTTTCTTTAATATAATAAACCAACAACAAATTGTTTAGATACGTTCGGTGACGAATGGAGTGATCATTTAGGTTACTTAAACAGTATTTACCTCAACGTCGTGGCACCGTATTTGTCGTGATTGTCCACTTGGTGATAAATATTTCACCAACAAACTAGGTAGTTGAGACGTTATGCACCACTCTACTGAACATTCAGATAAAAAAGCGAGCAACTAAAATCGATGATTTTGTATTTTCAATGCAGAAATTCCAATTTTTTATGGCTGACATTTGATGTTCTTTGTATAATAGAAACGGTTTGTATTGATCATTTGATTGTCAACATTATAGTCGTTCTAAGTGTGACAAATTAAACACCATATATATTGGTCCTTTTTTATGTTAAATTACAAGCACTTATAGGATTGTCCTTAACACCCTTTTAAAATGCAAGTAACCATTGAATGACATTCATTTGCTATAGAATAAGATTGTTATGTAACACTTCGATAACAATTATAGTCACCATTGCATGTCGATAAACCAGTCTCATTGACAGACATTGTTTTAAGTTTTAGTAGTGTTACTTGATTAGGCACATTAAGTCTATTATATTAATCCATCATTACGTTTTCACTTTTGGGAATAAAACTTTACTTTACTTTCATATTCACACATATATAAGAGCAATCGATAGATCCAGGTGCCTTGAAAGAATTTATTTATCCATTTCGTAGTTTTAATGTATATTATCTTTTTTTATTTGGCAATATTCTGTGCAAAATATGCTCTAGTTGACTTTTATTATATGTAAAATACTGTTCCTTTAACGTATTCATGCTCAATATTAGAATGTAGTTGAAGTTATAACTCTACTACATAGATATAGTTTATTTTAACATAAAAATGATATATGAAACTCACCTCTATTGCTAGTTTCCTCTATACAATAGTGTATTGTATTGTAGATTTTACCAAAAGAGAAATTTTAAAAGGGTGATGGTATTTTCTTAGGTTCATAGCTTTAGTTGAGCAGATTAAACGATTTTCAAATTTCCAAATAAAGTAGAATTGGATCGGTCATACACTGAGGCGACTGGTCGGTGATAGTGCAAAATATGCACTTGACTGGAATTCACAGGATAATAGAAGATCCGGTCGTCCAAAAACAACGTGGCGAAGAACCATCATTAAATAGGCTAGTACCAGTGGAAGAGAATGGAACTAAGTAAAACCGGTTGTTTGTTGACGCGCTTTGCTCCCGCGTGGAGTAACGGTCGAGATGATGATGTTGTAACTTCCAAGAGTAGTTAAACGAATGATATGCTTGAATGATTGAATGATGAATTTATGATCATATGGGGTGTTTACGAAAACTCGACTTTGTGCTTGTCTCGACTTCGTGCGAAATGTTTTGTTATTTAATGAATCAGTTTGCTCAGTACATTCAAATCAATATATTACTATCGCTATGGTTTTTGCTGGACTTTAATTTGTCAGAATTAAATTTTATTTTTATGTAATAGTTATTCATATTTTAGAACATATTTTATAAAAAAAACATAAGTCGAGTTTTCGTAAACACCCAAGATACTTAAAAAGCGGCGAAGAGTAATAAAATGTTAAATCAACAACTTACTTGTTATTTCACATATTTGTTTGTCGTTTCGAATTTTCTATTTCTTAGATTTGTTACAGTAATTCTTCTAATTCTTAGATTTGTTATAGTACATTCAAATATTATTCAGATGTTTATGATAAAATCTGATATGGATATATGCTATGAAATGTTCCATAAACTTTGAACAAATTAGCGGCAAATGATACTTAACTGTAATTTCGATATTTTATTAAAGAAAAAGTACGCCGGAAAGTGTTCATCATCATAATCTAAACCATTACGCCTCGAGGGCGCATAGTTTCAAATATCAACTCAAATAAGTATAATTAAATTTGCCAACTGGAAAATATAGGATCAATGAAAATTATTCAGTTATACATTCGAATATTTCATTAGAGTAGCGCATAAATCCGCAGCTACCTAGTAAGTTGTTGAGTTGTTTTTCAACCTGTCGACAAACACGACATAAACAACACCTTTTTAGCCTCGATCACACATCATTACTAGCATATATTGTGATTTAATTACCGGTGACACCGCGCGTGGAGGTAGGAATTGGTTGAGTAACCTCGATGTTTGGTGTTGGGCACTGCAAACGCAAGAAAATTGCAAAGATTCACGGTATTTAATTAAAGAATAAAAATAATTAAAGAAAACATTAAATAATTAATAATTTATATGTTTTAATGAAAATGATTTTTCTTTCTATTTTACACAATTTTTTTCCATATATAAATAAATGCATTACATGATATTGTGTAAACACTTAAACAATGTAAATTAATTATATAATATATTTTTTA
>JANSTX010004637.1:0-21017 GCA_027564355.1 Penthetria funebris
AATGCAAAAATGCAAAAAACTTTGTGCATGTAAACTTATCATATATTCTTTTATTATGTTCACAATGTGTTAAATAAAAAATAAAAATAATAAATACTTTTTGTGATGAAAATCCTTGGGAAAATCACAACAACTAATGTTTTATACGAAACTTCAATAAAGCTTTTAAAAATTTTTAATCTGACTTCATTGTAAACATCAATGGCTAATTCTAAAAGTATTTTTCTTGTTGAATTTCCTACAGTAAATTTTTCATAGTAATTGAGTGTTCAAGAGATAAATGTATATATTTCGGGTGAAAATTTTTTTAGTGGAAATTCTAAACCTTCTTCTTCACTTTTTCTTCTTATTCATCTTCTTCTTCTTCTTCTTCTTTTCATCTTCTTCTTTTCATCATCTTCTTCTTCTCCTTCCTCCTCCTCCTCCTCCTCCTGTTCTTCTTCTTTTTCTTCTACTGCTTCTTCTTCTCATCTTCTTCTTCTTCTTCTTCTTCTTCTTCTTCTTCTTCTTGTTCTACTTTTTATCGCACTTTTCGTCTTCTTCTTCTTTTTCTTCTTCTTCTTCTTAATTTCAATTTCGCTCGTTTTTCTTCTACCTCTTCTTCTTCCTTGTTTTATTCGTTATTCAGGTCGGTCCAACTTCTTTTCAATTTCACTACTAGTTTCAGGCTTTAGTATCGTCACCCTTTCTATTCAATCTGTTCAAATCATTTTGAACAACTGATAACTAAGTAATTAGTGGGCGACCACTAATATCATGTCCACGAATTATATGATTCTACCATTTTAATCTACTTTGAGTGAATATATTATTAATAGTTGCATCCACTAATATCATGTCTACGAATTATATGATTCTACCATTTTAATCTACTTTGAGCGAATATATTGTTAATAGTTGCAACTTTATGCCTCGTTATAGTTATTCTTAATTCTATTTCTCAATATGTTACTCCGATAAATCAAATTCTAAATAAATTTTTTAAAATTCAATATTTTCACTTATATTTATAATTCAAATTTTATGATTTCTAATTTATTGGTTGGAATAACAACTATAAAAATGTAGTTAAGATTTCTACTCACTAGGTCAATTGAAAAGTGATGGAAATAAATTATCTAATTATTCTAATGAAATTTATAAGCAGATTTTAGTTTATTATAAGAAAGTATAGAAAGATATTTAGGTAAAAAAAAAATTTTAAATATTTCGATCCCACAAATTTCTATTTAACATAGACGAGTATCATCAAATACTATTATTCCGAAGGCATTGAATGGTTGACATATCGTTTAATAGAACATATCAAATTAAATAGAGATTATGTTGTTAGTTTTAAATGTACATATTTATTTTAAATTATCTTATTCATTGTTTTACTTCTTCCATCACCTTTGTAAGTAGTCCTATCAAAGCATTTTTTCTTCTTGCATAAATGAAATTGTAATATTAAATATTAAATATATATTTGGACGCTCATATGTCAGATATTTATAAATTATCATTGAAAGTTTTTATAAATCTGTCGTCAGATTTCCTAAATCTCAGAAATTAATTCGAGAATATTATTTCTAACAAATTCTATTTATTCGCCTGTTACACACTTGATGATTTTAAGATATTTTATTACGACGGAAAAATGTTCTTGTTTTACTTTACTTTAATAAATTATGAATTTCTAATGAGTAGATCTCTGAGAAGAATTTTAGTACACGTAAACATATAAACGATTATTCATATAGTGAACATTGACCTGAAATTTAATTTTATTAAGTTTATTTCCATAACTGGGCCTCACAAGAATAACTGTAAATTATAAACGAAAATCTTTAAAATTATTCAAATATATTGAATTGTAAAATGTTTTCTATACGCTGACATGATATGCATTTGATGAATTTGATATATTTTTTTGAACGGAAAAATTAGTTTTTATTTATTTAACCATTATGGGACATGAGTTCCATGTAATAAGCTATTTTTTTCGTTCACACATAAAGACATTTTCGGCCATTCAAGATTTTTCTGGATCAAGAGAGATCCTGATTTTGAGATTGTTGCCGCAATCCAAGCATTTGATCTTCATTTAATGTAATAACTCAGATGTGAGTGTTGAATTTACCTAAATATACCACATCAAAAATGATATACATATATTGGAGTTGAGAAGATGAGGAATTATGTGCTACAATACGATGTTCAATAAATGAAAATAAAATTTATAAATAATTAGTTTATTAATTCACATTAACTATACAAATATCTCTTGTTTTTCATTTTTTCATTTTTAGTATTTATTTTAAATATAATTCAATTTAATATAATATTAATTAAGTATATTATATTATATACAGAAAATGACAATTCACAAAAAAAATTAAATCATGATTTTTCTAATAAGCGATTGTGCAATTTTTTTCATTTATTTTTTTATCATTTTTTTCACAACCACACGAATGATTTACAACAATGAAATGGGAAAGATTGACATAACAAATGTTTTCCTTTTTTTTTTTTTTCTTATTTATGTACATTAATATCATATTTTCCATTTTCCCTTTTTACTTGTTAAAATTGGAAAATTCAACAACAGTAAGGAAAAAAGGAAAATACATATAAATATTATATTTGTATATTACATATTTTCAATTGTTTCCTTATAAATTTATGTAAAACAATTATGCTTCTTTTTAACAATTTAACAATTTTTTTGAATTTTAAATTAATTACACTTTGTTTCTCACTCCTTTCTTTTTCTAATTTATTAAAATATAATTTAATTATTACATTATCTACTATTGATATTTTCTTCAGTTAATTAAATTATTAATTTTTTTTGCTTCTTTTTAATTTTCTAAGACTCGATAATATCACAAAATTAGCATTGAGATTTTTTTTTTTAATTACTTTATTTATATTTTCTTATTAATGTACACACAAAAAAAACACATTGCATTAATTAATTGTAATGTTATTCTAAACGACGAATTGATAAACAAATTGAACCTCTTATAGTTCTTAATAAATCAATAATATCAGCGGTTTTTGTTTTTTCAACATTTTCAAAGTTTACCTGTAAATAAAATAAGAAATCATTTTTAATTTTTAAAATCACAATTTTCTTGGGAAACGACAAATAGTTGGGTCACAACATGTTGAAATTTTAAAAATTTCGATTTCAAATTTAACAAAAATGTTTTTTTTTTTTAAATTTTCATTTCAATCTTTACACCCCATGGGCGCAACTATTGCCATTTTTTTTTTTAAATTTTAATATGAATACTATAAACATCTAGAGGATTTATTTTAAATAATAAAGTTCGTTTATAGAACGCAATATTTTGTAATATAATTAATTATTTAATAAAGGATTTATTGAATTTTTTGAAAAGTTCAACTTTTACTATTCGGCTGATATGAATTGATAATGTTTTGAATTTTTGACACTACATACACATATTTTACACTGTTTGAACAAAAATAGCTGAGACAAATACTGCAGAATTTTAAAGGTAATTTTAATAAGTTTAAAATCTATCTTCAAATAGCACTTAACTAACTGCATTTTACTTAACTTAAACTAATTTCTAAATTATAATGAGATTTTTTTAATTTTTAACAGAAACATAAAAATGCAATGTTTGATTTTTAAAAATACTCATACATTATAAACACATTTGAAAAAAATTAATAATATTTTTAATTTATAGTAGAATTGATTAAAGTTTATAAAATGATTAAAGTTTATAAAAATTTACCATTAATAATTGATCGCCAACTTTAAGTCTACCATCTTTAGCAGCCACACTATCTGCATAAATTGCACTGACATAAGTGTAATCCGTATTTGGATCATTGCGTAGACTAAAGCCTAATCGACTATTCCATCCCCTATTTAATTCCACTGTAATAATCTGAAATTCAAATTTAGATTTTTTTTTTTTCCTTTATTTTCCAGATATTACATTCTATAGTTCGTATTTGCATGAAATTTTCGGTATTTTCTTTTTTGTTTTTTTTTTTTTTCCCAGTATATTAAAATAAAATGTGAGTTAGTGGAAAATTTTCGTATCGTTTTTCCATATTACAATGATATTATTTTAAAAAAATACAAAAACAAAAAAAAGGAAAAATTTAAACTGTCCTATGTTATTTAGAACTTTTCTTTTACATAAATGATTAATTTATTAGCTGTTGGCGTATGATGTGTGTCAATTTTAAATTGATAATTTAATTTTTTTATCTTTTAATTAAATGAATAATTAATACAGGTATATATATATATATATTATATACAGGATAAAAAACAAAAAAAAATTATTTACCTTTTCTTCATCAGAACTCAATGGATTTTTTTCATGAACATGTGCAATTGGATAATTTTCAGCAGTTGTGGTTGTTGTTATGGGTGGCTGAATTTTTGTTGTTATCAAACATGTTCCATTAACTTCAGGTATTTCGTTTTTCTCATCTGGTGACAGTGTCACCCCTTTCCATTTTAATAAACTTTTCGTTCCTAAGGGAAAATTTTTCTTTTATGTTGGAAAACTTTTCACTTATCATTTATTAATGTATTAATATATACATTAGAATAATAATAAGTTTATATGTTTTTACTATATAATAAATTATATTATATACGTACATATTTATTTATATATATATATATTAAAAATTTATGATAAATGTTTGTCTAATCTGATTCATATTTTAGCGAAAATGAATTTAGTTATAAAGTACGTATGTTCTAGTAGATAAAAATTGATAAAATATGCAATTATTTACTTTTTAATCATAATTTCAGTTGTTACTTTACTTTATTACTTGGATACGATAAACGTGGTGAAAGATACGATGTAATTTTAGCACATTTTCAACTATTTTAACTGTGCAAATTCTATTTCCATATAATTTATTGAAAGCAAAGAGTAGTTATTAGTTAGTTTTTTTTTAATTTAAATGCTCATACTTAATTTGAATCTAATTTTTTAAGAAATGCAATTGAATGTTAAACGATTATGATGCATAAATAATAGTTAAATAATATTCAAAAATTTATCATTTATCAATATTGTTAAATTTAACAATGAGACCACCATAATATTCTCATTATATTGTGCAAAATTTTCAATTGATATAATTTTATTTATATATGCATAAAAATTTTTTAAAAAATTTAATAAAATTATTTAGAACATCATGTACATTATATATAAATTTTCATTAAATATTAGCTATTATATTCAATATATGAAGTGCAAGTTATTCTTCTGTATGCGAAAGGCGGAATTGATTATTTTATCCACTTCCTTTTTACGTTTATGATTTTTTTTTGTTTTGTTTTTCGTTCAACAACTTGAATTGAAGTTGAAAATTGAGCATATAAATTGAGGTTACAAAATAAAATATAGGGATGAATTTATTTAAAAAGTTTAAAATTGAAATACGTAATGGTGAATACATTTTGTTTGATAACTATATAATAGAACTTGATGGTATATTTGTTATAACTATACATTCAATAGATGTATATGATTCTGTACAAATTTTTAAGGATATTTTCGCAATATTCTTTGCAACTCATTTATATACGTTTTTATATACGATATATGTTATATATATATGCTGAAGAGGAAATTGAAATATAGTCAGCATATTCTACAGTGTATTTAAAATTTTCTTAGATTATTGAACATAAACTTTTGTTATTTACTTTTGTAGAACGAAATAATAATCGTTAGTGTTGTATACAGGCATTTATAAATTATATAAATTGTATATATATATATATCTATCTACACACTTAAAATGTTGGTTGAAAACACTTTAAGATGACTTATAAAACTTCCACTAAATTAATTATGCACTTTCTTCATCTCAAACATTTATTTCAATTTACTCTACATTAATTCCATGTGAAAAATGAAAAACAACAAGAAAATATAGCAAAATTTGCTAAACTTTATGAATGTGAAATAAATTTAATTTCTAATTATTAAAGTGAAATACTTTATAGAAAATTTATTTGCTTAAAATTGCTTGTTCATCAGTAGAATAATTGTAAAATATTGTTTTTATATACTTATTTATACATGAATGTTAATATAGAATTGTTGAACTAAATTTTTCTGCATTTAAGAATAAATATATTTTGAAGAAGTGCTAAAGGAATATATTAGTTGCGAATATATTGTGAAACATGTAGTTAGTCGGGCTAAAAAATTGAAACGACTAAAGAACAATGAGTTGGTTAAATGCTTTATTTAAAAAAAAAAATAAAATTTTAAACTAAGCCATATTAACTTAAACAAATAATAATTCAAATAATATTGCACTTAGTGATGTTCATAAATAAAGTAACGATTGAATAGCGGATTATTGAATATGAAAATGATTATTCCAATATTTTGTTCTTTTTTTTTCAATTTATTTATCGACCCAAGTATATGTTTAAATAGAAATAATGAAGAATTTCAGCGTTAATGCTCTCTCTGTAACGTAATCAAAATTAATTTAGAAAATTTAGTAACGCCAAACATTCGAATTTCAGATCAAGAACTAAGTGAAAATAATTTGGAATATATTATAACAAATATTTAATTAATTATTGTAACAAAAATATAAAGTACTTCTTACTCGTGCCAAAAAAAAAAAAATTATATTTTTTTCTCATAGATTAGCTTTTGATTCATATGTGTTATTTTCAATATCATAGCATCATTTGGAAAATTCTATGCTCTATTGGGACTAAATTGGGACTAAATCAGATAATTATGATGATAAATGTTGTTTATCTTAAAATGAATTATTTAAGACAAATTCGTTAACTTTGAATTATTTATTACATTAGAAAAATTTCGAATTTATAAACCCTTACATAGTAGAAATTCTATCTTACATTGATACATTGAAATCAAATTGATTAGTCCTCCTATTTAGTTGACAGTATGGTATTTTTATTCAAATTATGAAATATAAATGTAATTTAAATTTAATTTTTTTTTTGTACATACATATCAAGTTAGAAGGCTATTGATTTTTATAAGTTTCACAATGCTTTGGAATGCATCATTTTAAACAGCGAATGTTTTTTTCGATCCATTTATTCATAAAAACATCGATGTATGATTGATCTGTAAAATAACCAAGTGACCAACATAGTAAAGTTATTTTATCACATATATCTTTTTCCCATTATATTGGAATACGAAACGAATCTGCGATTTAATTCCATCATAACAAAAAAAAATGTTGTACTAAAGAATTTCAACTGCGAATTTCATAAGGACAATTTAGAGAGTACAAATACACTAAAGACTATTCCAACATTCACAAAATAATAGAAATTTTGCTATTAAATCACCAAGAAAACAAATCATTTTATATATTTTTAATGAATTAATTAAAAAATTTAAAAAAAAATACAAATTAATATAATAAATTATAATATTGTTTACCTTCCGTTTTATTATTCTTTTCATTGACAATTTCCTGCACTTTTTCATTTGGTAATTGAACGAATGCCGATTGATAGACTGGATTTTTATGTGAAAAATTATTTTCTTCAGTCGACGAACTAAGGTCACTTTCAGTCTTACATGCAATTAGAAATGTTTCACAGGGTAAACTAGTAAAATTTTTATCATTATAATTTTGTATATTGCTATTGTTTATTGTTAATTGTGGATAAATTGGTGCATCCAATTCTTCATTATCCAAATTATTTAATTCGTATGTATGTGTGGGAACTGTTGTTTTTTTTTATTTTCATGAATATAAAAAATAAATATATATATATATAAATAGGTATAATATGAAAAAGAAAATAAAAAACAACAAATTTCGGTACTCACTAGAAAATTGAAATCTTGGTTTTCTAGATGACATTGGTGTATTACCACAATTTCCAGCTAAATCTAAAAAATTTGGACGATTCACTTTATCATCAGTTTCACATTGATATTGTTCATCATTATCCATTTTCCATAAATCATCAGCAGTATAATATTCTGTATTTGTTGTAATATTTGCAACATTTTCATCAGTTATTACAAATGTTTCATTAACAATATGATTTCCTATAATTGGTTCAATAACATGTGAACATTGACTAATTGTCGATGAATCTGAATCTGAACAATTTGATGTTGGTTGACTTGTTACTATGTACTCTGAATTCTTGTAAACTTCAAATTAAATTATTAATATATATATATATATAGACAATAATTAGTTTTATTTTTATTATTATAGAATAATATAATTAAAATTTTTGTTAATAATTAAATAATTACTTCTTGAATCAGTCTTATCCGTATCACTATTGGAAGTATTTCCCGAACCATTTCTATTACAACGTCTTAATCGACGTGGTGATGTTGTTGTATTTGATCTTAACGATGATCCTGCTGAATTATCATGTGTAGCTATTTGTTTTTTATGTTTATAGGCTAAATCACTTAATAAATTTATTGCTTCTGGTCTATATTTTTTTTTTTTATAAAATACATAAAAGTAAATTGATTATTTAAAACATTTTATAATCAGAACTGAAACAAAAAAAAAAAACAAAAAAAAGAAAACAAACTAACTCACCTTAAACATATTTTTGGTTTTATTAAACTACATATTGTTTTATTTTCAGAATTAATAGGTGATAAAGATGCAATTGGTGTTTGTGACTCATCTCGATAAAGACGTAATTTAACTGTATCAGCAGCTTGTCTTAAAAATATCACAGCTTCTTCATGAGTCATTGGACACAAAGGAACCTCATTAACCTATATATATATTTGTTATTTTTTTTATGTATAAAAAGGATAAAAAGAAAAACAACAAAAACTTGTTATAATTTAAACAAAAATTAAGAAAATCATAAAAAGTCTTCATTACCGCTAAAATTTTATCACCAGGTTTTATACGTCCATCAGATAATGCTGGTTCTCTAACTAACGCCCTAACATAATGTCCTAAAATTGACTCATCTTCTTTTCGTAATGTAAAACCTAATGAACCCTGTTGTTTCACCATAACAATTTCAAATTCCTTTTGCACATGTATATATTTATATATATATATGTATATGTATAAACGTAAGCATAATAATATGTACATAAAATCCCAAAAAGAAGCACAAAACAAAAAAAGGAAAAAAAAGAAACAAAAACAAAATTAAATTAATATCCTTTTAATTAAACCAAAATATATATAATAATTATTATCTATTATACGGTTGTATATACTCATATACAAAAGTTACTTTTTTCCTTCTAATTCATTTTCAACTCACCCCATTAAAATTTGTATGGATGGGTAATAATGGCTCTAATATAACATTTTGATGTGCTATTGCCCTTTGTGGAGGTTTTGGTGGTTCAGTAGGTGGTGATAATTTTCTATATTGTTCATCATGTGGACGACAAACTAAAAGATTTACAATTTTTGGTGTAGTACGTAGCACTTCTAAAGCTTCCTGTTTATATATATGTAATTGATAATAAATATATTATAATAATAAAGAATTTAATTATTTAAATTTAAAAAAGACACGAAATAAAATATCTTACATAATTTGTTAATCCTAATAAACATATACCATTTGCTTCTAATAATATATCACCAGGTTGTAACATTCCCGTTGACCATGCAGCCTGATGTGAAAATAATCGTTTAATTCGTATTAAACCTGGAAATGCAGCATTTGTATCTACACCACCAGAAACTGATAAACCTAAACCTCGTGGTCCTTTCGTTATTTGTACAGTAAAACAACATTCTGGAAATAAATTGAACATGTACAATTTTATATAAATAAAGTAGTGTGTCGTGTCTTAAAGAAATTTAATTAAATTTTTGATTCATTTTAAAAAAAATGTATTCTAATATAAATTCATTGAAATTACTTCATTGTATTAATTTCAACATAAATATTGTGCCATTGCAAAAATATTGAATATTAATAATTTTAAATATAATAATAATTTCAATAATATATTAACAGAACAGCCTTCATCATAGCAAGGGCATGTTGTTTTAATATATGAATTTCATTGAGAAATGCACGAATTTTTCAAAATATCAAATAATTAACTATATTCATTATAGATATTCAGAAATGCATAGTTGCATTATATTTTATTCTAATTATTAATTAAATTCAATTACATCGACTTAACCATATTTGTGCAAAAATATATATTAAATTCATTAAAAATGTGCCATAGAAATTACTTTATATTATGACATTTCATGTATTTATTATTCAAAATAATATTTAATTAAAAATAATTAACATACTGAATGTTCTAATAATATAGTTAATAATAAGGAATTTTTGATAAAAAATTCAAAGGTTGTAATCCATATTTAGTTTTCCGCGATACTAGCAAGATCAGTATATGTCAATTATGGCGTCAATATTGCTAATATATCTTGTTTGTATAATACATTGTATACAATAAATATCCCAGCTATAAACTAGGCAGATTGAACACACCAATATAACAAAATATTAAAATTTTCAGTCACATAATTTCATGTTTCACAGTGATTTGGAAACAAATATAGATTTTTAGGTTAACATTTTTAATGTTGCATGTGGATTGGAAATAACAAATCGATTTCAGTTGTTAAAACCCTAGATTTAAATAAGAAAAATCTATCGTTAACACAAATTCTGTGTTTCGATTTTAAAATAAAATATAAAATTTTCAATAGACTTGTGATGATTGTGGATACCGATCAAAAGTATATTTTAAAATTATCTACCTTTATGTTGAACTAGTTTCTAACTTTGGACAAAACTCTATTAACGAATTATATAACATCAATTATATTTTTCAATAGCAAATATAAACAGAAATCAAAGATTTTATATTATATTTAGAAATCAACTCAAGTCTTTTACATATAGTATTTATGATTTTAAATATCCTAAGAAATGTATTGTAAATTGACTACATTGTTTCATTTTTCGTGCTACAAATTGTTTCTTTTACGATTTTAGTCTTGTTGTAGTATGATCAGAAACTTCAAATGAGATTTCTAAATATATGGCAATTTCTGTAGCTTTACTCAAGTACTGATCAAAAACAGCAAAATATTTGTTAAAATTAATTTTTTTTTTAAGATTTTAGCAACCTATAATATTTAAATTATTTTAGGATTTTTGCATTCCATGTTTTCTGCATATTATAAACTACTAAAATATTATATATACTATTTTATCAGTGTGCAATCTAAAACTAAACTATACAGCTTATAATATTGTTTTATCTTATAAGGGCAACAAATTGTGTATGCTAAGTTTTTAGTAAATCATTCCATTTGTTTCTTATACAATTTGTAATCCTATATTTACAAATGAAATAAAATATCAAAAATAGTATTGGAAAAAATTATCCATTAGGCTATAATTCATTATAATATATACATATATAGTATACTAACATTAAATATCGTATAGAATAACCCGACTCAAATTCTGATAAGATCGAGATTTTTCTCATATATTTTCTTGTATATATAAAAATAAAAGGAAAATTATCTCATAAATCATTTTCACTGACTGGGAAAACATATGTTTAACTAAATTTTTCTTCAAGATTATATATAGGTATATATATATATATATATCTATAAGTTTCTATAAATTATTGTTATACGAATATACACCCTCACTGTCAAACTAATTGCTTTCAGGCAAAAAAAAAAATGTAAAAAAAAAAATTGTAGGCGAACAAAGCAAAACGTATTTTCTATAACACAAAATATATTAAAAATACAGCTAAAAATACATTGAATTTGCTTCACGGCAATTTTGGAATGGTTTAAGTATATTGTCAGACTTATAATGGTATAGATTATGTAAGATCATAAGATCAACATTTAATTTTTACTTAACAAAATCAACATAAATATTTACAAGCATACAATTTTCATTGATAAATTTAAAAGGATCATTTAAATTAATAACCAATCGAGCAAATAATTACCAAATCTGTTTATATTATATTTATTTCATGTAATTTTCAAAAAAAAAAATTATAATAAACTGTGCATTATAACATCAATGGTGTGTCTTTACTACTGTACTGTACTAAGCAGCCTACATAAGCAAAGACACAATAAAACAATGATTGCAATAAACTGATTTTAATGTGATAAATGCACTAATCATAATAATATTAAGCTATTGATAGTGTGTTATAAAAAAGAAAATAATTGTATTGAACAATTAATATAAATTCAGAAAATAAAAAAGCAAAACATTCTCTGATATAACCTGAAATATATTTTAATAACAGATGAACATTGCAAGAAGTTTATAAATTATTATTCAATAATATGCTTAAAAATGAAATAAAACTAACTCATTACCATATATTCTTGAAATAGGAAAATTCTTAGAATAGGTTAAAGTAAGATATTTAAAATTTCAATTGAATAAATTACAAAAAAAAAAAAAAAATTAAAATAAATATTTACTTATATCAAAAACATTTAATAAATCTAATAGAACAACCCATTCAAGTCACATATTGATTTATGACAAAATATAAATAAATTAAATTTACCTTGGGTAATAAAATTATATTCGCATCCATTAAAATTATCATATTGCCATTGATTTGATGGAACTATATGCTTTTGATATGCTACGGAAATAAGAGGTTGAGGAGGTGGCAGTTCATCTTCAAGTGAACGTTCTGAACCGTAACCCTGATCACAACCTATATCAAAATTTGAACGATTTACTGGTAATTTAACATTAATATCAGGTCTATGTTCTGTAAGAGTATAAAAATTTACGTATATAAATACATACAGTATAAATAGAAAGTATTAAAAACATTAAGAATAAACAAATAAATGAAAATAATAAAGAGAATGGAAAATGAAAATGTAGCGAAATAATATATGAATATATATACATATATATATTATATATAATAAAAATAATAAATCAGCAATAAAACTCACCATGATCATTATTGCATTTAAAAGTTCTACCTAAATTATTTGAGGAAGATGATGAAGAGGATTCCTTCTGATTTTTACTATTAATATGTATAGAATTTTGGTTTACATTTTTCTGATCGATGGCAGATGAAATTGAAGTTACGTATTCATTTTCATCAAATCGAATATTTCTAATTTTTTCGTAATTGTAAACTGGAAGAAGAGATATATATTTATATAATAAGTATTTGAAATATATGAATAAAGATTTTAGTTCGTGTACAATTTGAGGTAGGTATTATGGAAGTATGCTAAAAAAAATGTGGTGATCGAAAACTTAACATATATCTGATGTGATTAACTTGAAAAATGCCAGACTGTATCTTAAAAGCATCTAGAATGATAGTTTCCATAAGCTTGACATATTGCTGTCGATTTAGTTAACATTAACATTAATGAGTAAATTGCTGTTGTAGCAAGTTTAAAAAAAAAAAAACAATTAAACTTTATCAAAATCATATATACTTTAATCACATTCACATCTAATTAAATTTATAGCATTAAGCGCATAGATCGTCAATACTAACAAATTTGTTGATTTTGTATGATCTTTACTGAGGTGATGACATAATTTTTCTCACCCCAGTTGTCAATGTCAATTACAAACAAATAATTCTAAACAGTTTATACTATTGCAATACGCCCAAAAATGGTTACCAACATTTCATATTTGGGTTTAGAAGTCATATTTAAAATTTTACACATCATTGGATGCATTATGCTAGTGATTTGTTAAATATAACACTAAAATGGTGTGGACAGGGATCTAGCATTTTAATAATAATATAGGTATCAAATCAGATCAATTACTAATATGAACTCGGGTTTAAAGTACACAACTGCAAAAATGGCAGCACAAATTTAATTTTAATAACAATAATGATCAGATGGCTGATAGTAATGTTATTAAAATTCATTAATGGAAAATAGTCCATTGTTTTGCGTTTTAAATTAATCAATTTTTATGATTTTCAATTATAAAATATTTCGTAGATTAATATTTTGTAGAAAATAAAAATTGAGTTGATATTTCACAAAATTTTACCACATCATGTGTATATGTGCGATAGTTTACGCTTTCTTACTGCATATAATCAGAAAGTGAGTGTTTAGTGAGTGTATATAGTATAATACAGATCTATAAGCAATTGTCAATCTGGTTCGTATTATGAATGTTCTGTAATTATTAATGGATATAATGTAAAATATTTCATTCTAAAAGTATTCTTGATGTATTTTTCAAGCATATAATGAAAGTTAAACAATATTTTATGAGATCTCGATGAGTTTACTCATTGAAAACCGTTTTTTAACATGGACATTCGTAGCATAGTAGACTAATAACAAATAATATATATCCTCTAAAGGGTAGTAAGGAGTGAAAATTGTGCAGTACAAGTAAGAGTAGATATTTAGTTTTTATTAGTTTTTGTATGTACGATAATGTCCATGCTAAAATTATACATTTTTCAAAATTTTGAACAGACTTGCTTGGAACGTTAGAAGTATTTTATAAATTAGAGAAAACCGCTTATTTTGCCGCATAGAATAGTAAAAGTTTTTTTCACCCTGAAGTAATTGAGTCATTGAATGACGTTCGTAACATACTAGACTAACATAAAATAAAATATACCGTACAGTACAAGTATCGTACCATACTATTCTGATATGTATTCTGTCTGGATAGTATGGTATGAAATATGATTGGATGGGTATAGGATAGCAGATTCTTGACAGTATAGTATGTTACAAAAGTTCGTGAATAAAAATAACTCACCTTTGTTTAAAAATTACTTATTACAACATTTAGTGTATCGGGCAAGCAAGAACGTTAAAAGATTGTTAATGATGTGTATATTATTTTGTGTCAGAGTATAACCAATAGAACGAACATTGTATGAGTGGGTAAAAAGAATAAAGTATATATCAGTCAGTCTAATGCGAAAAAAGGCTTTATGAGAATTTAGTATGAGGCGTGCAGAAATGTTTATAAATTCAAGAAAACCACTTGTTTAATTTCAGGGTAGGTATAGAAAATTAATATTTACATCCATGAAAAAAATAACTTTTTGGAAAAATTTAGTATCAGGTAACAGAAATTTTAGAAGATTGTAACATATGGAATGAACATTTGTTTGGTGGCTACAGGTTGATGTTACAAGATATATACAATTGCATGGACGTTCGTAATAAACAAGAAAAACGTAAAACAATGTACATCCTCTAAATTCTATCCATCAGCGTCTTTGGAATAAAAAAAGTTTTCCAAAATTCATATATTCGAAAAATTTACTTTAAGAGATCGACATTCTATAATAAATGCATTTAAAATAAATTATACTAAAGCAATTCGATTACATGATTTATTATTGTGTTACCATTGAATACACAATATTAAAATTTAAAGTATATTATTGCCAGTATTTTTAAAAAACATTTGTTCAAATTTTTCAAATTTACCAAACAGTTTCCATATGTGTACCACAAGAAATATGTTGATAAATTGAGTGTACGGAAAAGCTATATCAACTAAATATACATTTATATGAATATATTACAAAAATAAAATTCATTGTCAATAGCATTTATTTATCTTATGAAAATGTTCACCTATAAATACATTATACATTTTATATAGCAAAATGAAAAACCCGAAAATAATTTCCACCTTCATATTTTCGAATATCAAAATAAATAATGCAGAAAGAAAAAGGCGAATTTATTAGAAGTAGATAATATATAGTTTTTTTTTTATCTTGGAAAATTTCTATAAAATATGAATGTATATGCCTAACATTGGGAAGAAAAACAGGTGAAAACCAACCTAAAAACACTTAAGGTAATTTAAAAGAAGGTATAAACGAATACGCACAGAATACATATATCAATTCTGTAGTAAATTTACAAATAAATTGAATTGAAATATCTCGTAATATTTATTTTTTTATCCACAGATAATCAACATATTATCTAACTTAATTTATATTAATACTATTTTATTTTTTGATTTTCGTTAAACTTGTACATAAGATTTGTATTATTTATGATTATGAACATAATCGTATTGTATCAGAGCAGGCTAAACGAAGAAACAAATAAACGTTCATAAGACATTATCGATTTTCATTTCTTAGTTTGCTAGCATCTCATATATCCTATACAATAGGAACATGTATGTTCAAAATGAAAAACGATCGGATTAGCGATACGGTGAGCAAATATTTAAAATTACTACCTATTTACCAGTACAATATGCATAAGTTAGCTAAATTAGGAAAAACCTCTGGTAACGAATGTAAATCAGAGCCATAAATATGACCCGAGTGTAAGTTTTGTTAGTTGTATTCTTGTATTCATATAACTGCGATCATGTTTATTACGATAAACGAGGTTATCAAATTCTGACTTAAGGATAAATCGGTTCTGTAAAAATTTCCTAGATTGGACTGGTTGATGTAGATGTGCTACTTTATAGACAGTCATGTCAAAATAAGGAATGCAGTATATCGAAAATTGAAAGGCTGACAATTATAAGGTGGTTTTTAAGTCGAATTTATCATTGGTCATAAGAAATTTTAATAGGGATTGGAAATTTTGCTTAAATGTACATATTTAGTAAAATATAGATTATTATATTAATTTAGATTGTCGTCAAATAAATTCGTGTCGCAATACCTTGACTTTATGGTCTCTAAAAATAATTAATTTTATACAAAAATTATCAGTGAAAGATTAAAGAAAAATAATTTGTTATTCCCCCGTTATTGGAAAAAGAACTTTTTAAGTCACTTTTAAGTCATCATCCCAAACAAAATTAATATTTCTTAATAATTAATTTCACAAATAATTACATAAAACATTGAAAATGATGAAAATGTCAGAAACATTTCTATAGCTAAAATTATTCAGTAAAAATAAATTGGTCAATAAAATTCGCTCTAAATAGCATATTTAAATCTTAAAGCAATTTTTTCCATATTTAAATTTGGTTTTCAGTTCACTCAATATGAAATTATATAGAATAATGTTAGACTTAATATGCCTTCAAGATTAATTTTACGTAAATATAATGTGTAGTTATATGGTCGTAATGAAGTATAAATTACTGCAAAATTACCATCATTACGTTTTAATATATTATACATATTTACCACTAACCATTATGTTGAAAATGACGTATTTTACACGAGTTTTTACGGTATTTTTTTTTTTAAATATCATATGAGAACGTATAATGTAATATCAGAAATGATGGGTATTAACAAAAAAAAATGTTATATTGTCTGCAAAGTCTACCCAAACAAACGAGCTTATTTAGTAAAAATGACAGTAAGCAAATCATAATTGGTAGTGTCGCAAGTGTTTATCATTTATTTTGGACTATTTATACTTATAAATGGAATTATAGATACGATAATCGGAAAAAAAAAAAATTGACTGACAAGAAGATGCATACACTTCAATTCGGTGAACATATTTGATTCTGAATGTCAGAATGTTACGGGATTCAAATGCTGAGATGATTATTTGAAGTACAATTGATGGATAATATAAAATGGAATTATTGCCTTACGAAATTCAAATGTTGAGATGATTATCTGAAGTATAATTGATGAATAATATAAAATGGAATTATTGTCTAGACAATTTAACAGCTGGTGCTATTACTAATATATAATCAATCAAAACAGATTAACAGATAATACGAAGATCAAAAACACACAGCATAGACCACTAAATAATGGTAATGATGCGAAGGTCGCTCACCACATGCCACTTGCTTATCAAACATAGTTTGAGTACTTTGAATACATATAAAGTGATAAGATAGAAACTTATGGCCTGAATAAGGAATGGAAAAAAAAGAAGAAGAATAAGAGGAAAAAAAAGATGAGAAAGAATTATAAAAAAAAACCACCAAGGAAAAGAAGAAGTAGAAGAAGACGACGAAAAAGATTAAGATGTTATTAAATTAGCTTCATTATAAATATTATCTATTAGTAAAACGTCACAAAACGAGGGTACTATAAAAATCTACTAAAGACGTATACTATTAAAATACTATTAAAATACTATTAAAAAAGGTAACCTGTACTGGTTTATTATTTCTAATTGTCCCAAAGGATTCAACGTACAATTTAAAACTAATTAGATTTTTTTGAAACAAAAAAAAATAACCAACGAGAAATTTATATTATTATACACTCTTGAAAGTTAAATTTGTTGATTTACCTAATCGTTTATTAATTGGTAATTAATTATCGTTCAATTTTAAAAGAAAATGTTTTAAAGTAAAGAAAAAAAAAAAAGAAGAATAATTAATGAAAGAAAATGGAAATATTAATTGAAATGTTACCCAAAATTTCATTTAGTTAAGAATTTTATTATATAGTCGTATATTATATGCATATAGGGAAAAATCATACCTTTATCATCTTCACATAATATATCGTCTACATCTAGGTGATTTGGCAAACTTCCACAATATTTATTTCTATCAGTCTTATTCACGCATAATGGAGCCATTATATTCTCTTTAGTTACCATATTAATAGGACATGATTCAGCGATATTTTCCTCATATTTTACATGTTCATAAATATCATTGATCTGACCATTTTCAGTTTTTCGTATATTATTTGGTGTATAAAATGAACCATTTGGTGTTTGATGGCTTTCATTACACAGATCACCTATAATAAAATAGAAAATTTAATAACATTATATATAAAATATTTACATCCTAAACTTATTCCATTAAGTGGTATATTTATATATAGTCGAATATATGTAACATTTGTTTGTCCCCAGTTAGTTCATGGATTTCTTTTGGTTTTTGATTGTCCTTTCTTATATTATACTTAGTTATTTTATGGAAGCATTTTTGATGGCCATACGAGTATATAACTTAAGTGAGGTGTCAAAATCGATGGTTTATTAATAATAAAATAAATATTTATTTTTTACTATATTATATACTATCTGTTTCATATTAGTATACTTATATACTTAATATTAAAATAATCACATCTCAAAAAGTATAGTAAAAATAATTTTCTATTCAATTCTATGGCAAGAACATTAATAAAATGAATATAATCCTTATTTTACAAATAATTAACTCAAAAGATGAATCTATTATATATAGGGTGCGTACCCTATAATATATATATATATTATTAACCCAGTTAAAATTATTAGTGTTAGGGTGAGCTTTGGCACATATTCAGAATGTAACACAAACTTACACTGCCGTCAATTACATATGTAACATCAAAAAATTATCACGAATTTGTATACAAAAACTATGAAAATATTTTTTCTACTCAATTATTACGACCTCATTTTGATCAGATTAGAAAATCAAATGTTGTTATTTGTGAGGTTAGCATTTTTAGAGATGTAAATGTGTACAGTGGTCACTGATTCATGATTTAATCTTTGAACACAGTATGATCAAATTAAAAAGTGATTGTGAATAGTGCGGGATAAGTATAAACACTTCGAAAATATTGCTCACTGTGCACAAGGCATTGTAAATTTAAATAACATATTAACTGCAAGAAATGAATATTCAAATCAAATTTAGTAATAGATGTTTCTTCTCAAATGAGAAAGGCTATAAATGAACAGGTGGATACATTTTAAATAGGCTGGTATCGTTATAATCTTTCCCAATACAATCAATAAGGTAATTGTACTAATTATACACGATGTACCTTAAAGCTATGGAATACCATGAAAATCGCGGTTTTTTTATAGACACTTGCAAAATCTTGTATATTGGAAAGTTTGGTCATATATTAAGTACATCTTTGGTTTAAGCTATAATGAATTACGAAAAAGGATGTATGACTATTTATTTAATTTTCTAGATAAAATGAACAAAAATTATAAACCCATATATATTTCTATTGAATTAATGTGTAGAGGTACTCGTATATAATATACAAAAATAAGATAAAGTAATTTATCAATTTTTTGTTTGTTAGACATAAATTCATAATTCACCGCAAATTTAAATTCACCATTGAAATATGAATATATAACGATATATTTAAAATGGGATGTAAAATATGAAGAGGTTGAGTTTAAAATCAGTTTATTAATAAAAATGAAATTGAATCATAATATAAAGCTAATCCACTTACCAATTTTATTAAGGGTTGACTAAAATATATTAGATTAGATTATCTGAACAAAAAATTATTTCACAACATTGGACGTATTTTAGACTACACTCTTCATCCTCGCAATACTGAAATAGTATACCCTTTTCAAAATGATCATATTATAAATGTGCTTCCCGAAGGCAATATGTTTATTCAGGTTTTCTATTATAATTTTAAAGTTTCTGCCTATACAAGCCGTGTAATTAATTAGCATTTTTTTTTTTTTTTTTCGTAAATTAAATTAGACATTTGTAATGTCATGTCAATATTTGTAAATTCTTAATTGTTTTAACGAGAACATATACGTTAGATGTATAGATCAAAAATTTTGTTTGATTCTCAGGTGGTTTTAAGGGTGTCTTAAGAATGAACATCACAATAATATACCACCACATTCGAGCATAATTTTTCAATCTGTTATGTAAAAATGTCGGAAATAATCCATTTTTTTGTTTGAACCGAGAAAAATAAAATACTCAAATACTATTAGTTCCGTATATCTAAAATATCATATTTTCTATGAATATATGTTTATGGTTCAGGTATACAAATATTTCGAAATAATTTTTTATTGCTAATTAATAATACGGAAAATATTTGAACATTCTTCTACGTCTAATCAATCCCTTTTTGGCAATTTCTTAATATAATTTTCATATAATTACATAATTTGACAAAAACATGAACATACTATTAAATAGCAGATTAAATATTACATATTTCATATTTTATGTTCACAGATTAATGACTAGAAATATTATACGTGTTTTTGGTATACTAAAATTTATCAACACCAATTTGCCATATTATCTCACACTAAATGTT
>JANSTX010004648.1:0-14192 GCA_027564355.1 Penthetria funebris
GAAACGTGTTAAAATTATGGTTATTGTATCGAAATTCGATCCAAAAACAAAAAAAATTGATACAATTCATGGTGATGGTTAATTAAAAAAAAATGTTTTTTTTAATTAATTGTATATTTTATAACATTTTTATGGAATTATTCTAATATAAAAATATATACACTGACTGAACATAAAACCATGTTAAATGAACACATTACAAGCGCTGGTATGTATGTTTTATACAATGAATTAATAAAACGCTATTTATTAATTTGCAAATAGTTTCATGCCATCAAGTCTACAGAATTCTATTATATTTTATTTGCATATATCTTATACTTAGTGTACATTTTATGAATGTGTACATAAAGTCATTAGCAAATTAATTTGTTCCTCTATAAAACTACATATGACCATGTATACTTATGGAGATTGTAAAAATTGTTACAATATTTAAAGCTGCTTAACACAAATACTATATACTATTTGATCGAGTCTATGCATTGAAGCTACATTGCACATTCACTATAAATAGCAGTAACCGTTATAGGTCTAAATGTTCATAAGTTGCATTGAATTATTTCTTCATAACAAATCTGTGATGTTGAATGAATAGGCTTTATTGTCACGGTGCTCTGTTTACTCTCACTTCTAAATAATTACAGTATATGTCATTTTTTTTTTTTTTTTAATGGGATCGTGCTCTTAACGTCAAATTAGACATCGTAATGCCGCCATATGCGCCCTTGAGGTATGAAAGGTTATTATCATTGAATTATTTAAATAACATACATTAAACAATAATTACAAAAACATACGATACAGATTGCCTCCCTAGCAACCCAGTTAAACTATAGAAATGTGTCTAAAAAATATTTACAAAACACATAGAAAGTTTGTGATTGTTATAGTAGTAGTTCTCGGTTGAATAAATGTGACTGTAGTTTCTCTTTAGTGAAAATTTATCCGAATTATGAAAAGGACTTTACAATGATTGGGTGAACTTAAAAGTCCCAATATCATGAGCATGATTTTCGCCCTTCACCGGCATTGTTCACGCTTTACTTCGCATCTTAATATGCTACAAAGACACATATTGACCATGAACTTAAATTTATGACACGGTGATATTTGTCAGTTGACAGGCCTTGCAACATATCGATAGACAATTAGTTTTAAAGATACGTAAATTTAGATTTTTAAAAATTTGCAATTTTAAATGTTGGGCTTATTCCGCCAGCTTGTCAAAGTACTCATTATAACATGTTGTCAATAATATTTAGTACTTCTTCTAGTACTTTCTATGTTTTCTTTTAATTTTTGTATTTTTATCATGATATTGCAGTTTTTTGCCTGTCAATGTCAAAATGATAATCATCAATTTATGTAAATTATATTATGTGATTAGTATGACCTATGTTCAATTATAATATGATTTAAAATCAGTTTAATCCATTAATCCATTAATTTTATTATTTAAATATTTTCTATACTAATGTCCCTATATATTTATGCCTATGGTATTAGCTAAATGAAGCATCAACATTATCAGATAGATTCTAATGCTGAATAAAACACTTCATATATTATGTATATAGACAAATAGATATAATTCTATGACCAATATCTTTGAAATGTTATGTAGGCTTTATAATATTGCAGTTCATTCAACTTTATATTCCCAACTCTCATAGTATATACTATAAGGATTGTTTTGGAGTACACACAAAATCAACCATATACCACGCGTATAGCTATAATCATTTGTCATTATATAATGAACATATATAGTAGAAATTCATCCCCAATAATTTGAAATTATATTTTGAAGGGTGGTTTTCTATTCAAATATTGCCGACCTATATTACGGCGTTAATGTCAGGATATTTTTATACAACATAGAAATATTTACATTGTTTTATTTTAAATTTTATGTATTCATTCATTTGATTGAGATTATATCATGGACATAGTTGATAATTAAGTTAATTATGAAGAATGTATGTATTTATCTGAAAAAATTAATGACTCACCTCAAGAATGACTCACTTTAGTTATCAAGATTAATAGATTTTTATATGAATCAATTATTTTAAAAATTAAAGTATTAACCTTTAATTGAACACCTTCATTTGGTGAAAATGTATAAAAGATCCGATTTTTCGCCATGACACCTACAGAGATTGGAATTTATTATACGTTTCAATTGATACCAAACACCATGTAACTCTTACACAAACCATTTGACATTTTAAACTAAAAGTTGATGCAATCTTCCGATATCCGACAAACTGTTTTTCTTATTCTACTGGACAAAAAACTGAAGAGTGCTTCAACCACTGTAAATACAGACAGTTCTAAACATAACATAATACTTGGTTGGATAAACATCTGAATAATTCTGTTCAGTGTTTAGTATGGTGCGAGATATTTTACGATAAATACTATATATATCTTCTTAATAGCCGCAATTACACGTCAGTAATTGATTGTGACAAAGTTTTTGGTCAATGGCAAAGAAATAGATGAAGTAGCGGACTTTCAATATTTGGACATTTTTTTTTTTTTAAAATTCATGGTTGTGCTGAAACAGAAAGTTCGAAACACAAAAGACTCGTAAAAACATTTGATATGCTGAATATAGTCTAGCGGTTTTTAAATAATACTATAATACTATAATTTCAAAAATTGATGTTTTCGTCAGTAGGTGCCTCAGGCATATAAACATTTTCTGGGCTAATTCAATAGCAAACGAGAATTTGTGGTAACTGGCAGATCCTGAGGCGATGAACAAAATGTTCAACCGAAGAAAGTGAAGTTGGTTCGGATATACACTGACGCAATCAATTGGTTTTATTGCAAACACAAGGTATTGGTCAGAGATCATAAACAATATGCTCTTAAATTAACAAATTACTAGTTTATTTAAATTATTATCAACATTTTTTTCAATTATAAATTACCCTCAATTTGCAATCTTTTATTAATTTAATTTTTAAATTTCTTCCTTTGGATCTCATAGATGACTAAATCCTTTTTTTTTTCCGCGACCGAAATGGAAACAGAATGTATAATTATTTTTTATAATTAAATCACATAAGCAGAGATTTATGTTTATAAATTTTTAGCTGGAACCAATGGAAATTCTTTCTTAAATTTCATGCCTTCTTAGCCACACATAAAAAAGAAAATCATTCATGGGTTACATTTTTAACTTACCATAAATTTAAACACATTTTTCCAAAATAAAAAGAAAATTCGGATACATATTTCTTTTATAAGTTTATATACTCTGCGTGTATATAAGGGAAATCTTATGACTCAGACAGGCTAAATAAGATTATATTTGCATATTGAATTTTGCCATTATTTACGAATATACGACTATAGTTAAATATAATAAATGTCTATATGACAAATGGTTTCAGACATAAATAATAAGCGGCTAGCATATTTCGTGTTAAAGAGACGATAGTGTTTATATGGTGAGTATCAAATTTAAATATGTGGAATGCTTGAGGATGTCTACGCATTTTCTCAAATCTGCTGCCATTAGCATAATTTTGTAAATTTTCACATTTTTTCTGTAACATTAACATTTGAGATAAATGCTACGAGTAAATGTCATGATTTTTTTAATGTAATTTCTATCATTTTCTATACAAGTTCTGGAAGTAAGGAATAAATACTAATCATAATACATATAAAAATTAATTAAAAAAATATGCATCTCAAGATTTCAGTATCTATTGAGCATACTTGCCAAGCAATTTGAATACGAAATCTAAAATCTGTTTTAGCACCATCATATTTTTTAAATGTAAAGAATAGATTGTTTGCCAAATTCTGGATCTCGTCCATATTGATCTATTAGTTAGTTTAAACTATTGTATTACACAAATAGTTCGAAGTTTACGTTCCGTTCATGTATGATCCAGCTTATGATAGCAGACAAATATGGTCATCGAAGTCGAAATCTTCGAGTTGACTATTTAGACCACATGTGTTTTTTTTTTTTTATCTTTAACATATAAACAATTCTAAGACACTTCAGTGTTGTAATAAAATACAAGCCAAATAAATGCCCAGTTGTGCATAAAAAATATCACAAAGAATGTATACAATTCAAAACATGAAAATTACCAGTTTTTGAACCAGGTATTTAAAAGGAACAGACTGGTTTCAGGCCTTGAATGTCTTATACAAACCATATTAATACCATTAGATTGGCTAACATCATTGTATATATTATTTATTGATTTTAAACATAGGCGTTCGATGGTATTGCTTGTTGTATGATGTGTAATATTCAAAACAAATATGGAATATCGCGTATATACTGATGCATATTATCCGTTTGAATCAGGATAAATAACGTGATTTAATATGTAAAGTTTTGCTTCCCAGAAAATTTGGCGATATTTTTCATGTACATTTACGTTTTGTATGGGAATTTATTTTATCACCACTATTATTCCCGGGAGTGTTGTACTGGATTATGATCAAGATAAAGACTAAACCACTTGTATCAGATGGGGTTTTGCCTATCGCCTTGAAGCTCTCAACAGCGCTGACGACATTTGTCGGCTATTGCTTCTGACAGAGGCATGATTGTGAAATAGCAAAAATATGTGAAATTCAACTCTTAAATCGGTCCAAAGATTAATGCTTCAAAGACGGAACTAATAAATATTGATGATGGCTATGACATGCTCACTTGTATTTTTATAACAACTGTTTATCGGTACTAGTGTGTGTAACTGTGATGATAAATGGAATGACCGATTATTACCTAGGTAATTCAACCCATTGTTATCTCCACGCTGTTTCACCAGTTACTTGATTACGATATGTGTCAGTAATTTCGTTTGATTGAGGGTGTTATTCTATTGTTTATCGACTGATTAAAATACAAGTTGCCACCATTCTAGATATCCGGAGATTTATGTATCACTTGACTTAATATCCAAATGTGTAACTTTTTTTTTGTTAATACTTGAGTACACTTGCTACACTTGGTACATGTAGGCTATTACCTTTTTAGGCCCTGGTAACAAAGTTCCAAGCGTCTATTGTATTTGATCCCGTTCATGGAACGCCAAGAAATAAATATCTGAGAAAAAAAAAATACACAGAAGTGCTTATAATTGAAAAAAAAGTTGATTTGATCATGTTCGTCCGTCCGTCCGTCCCACGATAACTTGAGAATGCTTCGAGATATAACTACACGTGTCATTATTATGTGATCTGTGAGACTAAGTTCGAAGATGAGGAAAATTGGAGTACTTCTTCAAGTACCTCCCACACAAACTTTTTACTCCTTTTAGATTAAAATTGGGTGTATAATATCAAATACAATATAAGAGAATGGTTTGAGCAATCAATCAAAGCAATCTCAAGTAATCGTGCGCTATCACTTTTATCTGATTTGTGAGGTTAAGTTCGAAGATGAGGGAAAATGTAATGTTCTGGTATACTTTTATGGAATAACATATTTCAGATGAGGGTTTTATTTTCAGATTTATGTTTTTTAATTAGACAAAATGATTTAAAGTAAATTATCTTCCTTTATTTACACCCACAAATAGCATGATCTTCTGTTATAAATTATAATTTCAAAGAAAAAATATTTTTTTATATTATAAGAACCCGATGTAAATGAAATATGTGGTAATGTAGTGTTATAAGTGTAATTCAGCATAATGTAATACATTTCACTATTTATTCCTTATAATATTAAATGTAATATCTTTGTGATTCATCATCACATCGTTATCATCTTTGGGATAGACTATCTTGTAGCATCATCCTCAATCAATGGACTTTAAAATGATAAAGTAATATCAATAGGATTAAACATTTGTGGCCTCACCCAACTTAAAAATAAATTACTCTATTAATAATAAATGTTATTATTTATAAAAATAAAAGGATGATATTTACATCATTATTATTATTAGATGACATGACACTTTGAAATATATATGAAATGTTGTTTTTGCCCTCCACATGTAAGAAGTACACCAAGTATTTATTTATGTACATGCTCTTAAATTAAGGATAAATAAACTACAACAAAAAAAACTTAAGAAAATTACCAAGTATTGAAGAGAAGTACTTTGAAAACCATATATTATAATGTAAGATTAATATCGTGTATTACTGACTATATAGTCATTCAGAACTGTAGGTTGATATTACATATTAATAAATGGGCATCTTTTATTAATAAAAAAGTTTTAATGTTTTTAAACGGAAATCCATTTCATAAGACGAATTTAATGACTTTGAATAATATTTTGACAACCGTTACCACAATATTTATTGATAAATCACAGAGGAGACCTTGATTAGGATTAATGATATACCAAGCCAAAAGATTTTCAGATTCACTTTTGTTTTTATAGTACTAGTATGCTAGTATGTATACCATTATGTCACTTAATTCGCCCGTCTATAATACAAGACTGATCGAAAAATGGGTCTTCGAATTAATGGAGACCAATATCACGGATGACATATAAATGACAGAGAAGATACCGTAAAGTTCGATGAACAGGTAAATCGATATTTATTATGGAAAAGACTACCTGTGAACTTTTGACTGAACGGAATATCAAATGAGAATTAGTAGATTAAGAAACTGTTATACATGGTCATACACTATGTGGTATAACTAACATTGAGCGATTTCCCAAAATAGAATGTTTAATGAGTGGTTTCAGAATTTTTAGTGATTTTTTCCAGCTCGATATTGTATTACGATCCGATTATTGGAAATTTGTTTAAATTTTACGCGTTTTAACATAACGAGCTACAAACACACATCTGTCTTGTTGTGATGTAATTAGATCATTATGACTTTAGCATATCAGTGTCTTTGTAGAACGCTTGCATTTAATGGGCGAATTATTTATTATGCACTATTTATCCTTGGGATTGATAGCGGATTTTGTTGAAATTCACCTATTAGAGTATATTCCTTACTTTTGGGTTTTGTACAGATTTGATTGAGAATATCAGTAAATTTCATGGTTCTGTTTGCTTCATTTTAATTGTTCTTTACGTAAAATATGTTGCTTTTATATAAACCATAAACTATCACTTGAGTGGAAAGTATGGTGTGTGTGACTTATTAATTTATGTTTTGTAATATAAATTTATGCAAAAAAAAAATTATTATTCAAAACTTTGCCAACTAAATTTATATGCATTTATTCTTGAAAATTAATAATATTTTTAAAGCTTTGCTAAAGTTTTTCGCAAATTTCACTTTATGTGAATATATTAAATAAAGTTTGTGCTCGTAAATTTAATATTAAAAAAATTCAAATTTTTCCTTTCATATGCAAAATAATGTGAAATATTCGCCAGAGAAAGGGTTGATATTTTTGTTCATTCAAAAAATGTTTCATGTTAAAGAATATTTTCCGCTTAGATTTGATTGCGATCATAAATCGTTAGAAATAATTTATAAGTTTATTCTCTTCACAACGTTATGGCATTGATATGGATTTGATTGAGTATACGACAAGTCAGGATTATACAGGCAATTATATATCAGTTCAATGTTTTGTGACTTCAAATAATTGATAATTTACGGATTAAACATTCCTTGATAAATGACGATATGATGTTCTTTTATTGTATTGAACACAGCTAAATGTTCTTATTATATTGTCTATCCTTGACTTTTACCAATGCTCAATGATATCTTAATCCCAGCATAGCTTATATGGTGATCAGTCTCAATCATGTTACAATTGCGCGTAGATTTTTTCACGAATTATAACAGTTCATGGACGACCTTCACTGAGTTTGTCATTTACACGACCATATTGAAATTAATCAACATAAATTGTTGTACGTGATGGTGTTTCTTCACACATTGTTTTTAAGTTAGCCCAAATTTAATGTAATAAAAAATCATCAAATGTGAACTCTCAGAAATAATAATTTTTTTAAACGTAACGTATGCAAACAAAAAAACTTTTGAAGTTGCAACATTTGGTCACTATAATAGTAACGAATGGACTGGTCGACTATCATTGAGGTTACTCAACCAATCTTTATCACCACGTGGTGTCACCGATTACTCGATCAATAATGGTGTGTGATGGATGCTAAAAAGATGGTATTGATGTCGTGTTTGTCTACAGGTTAATAAAACAATCTAACAACAAACTAGGTAGCTGGACGATTTAGGCACAACTCTAATGAAATTTTCAAATTTATAACTGGAAAATTATGATTGACCCTATATTTTCCAGTTGGTAAATTTTAATTATAATTGTTTGAGTTTGCATGTGATATTACATGCATGTTTGAAACGGCAAATTAACATCGTAATGCCACCCAATGCGAGGTTGTAATATGTAATCTTACATTGTTCCATAGTAACTAGCTTCCAACTAAGTATCTAAAAAAATTATTTTTTTCAGAGGTGGTCAATTGTGCCAAGTATGTAAATCTAATGAGCATATGAATTTCCTATCAACATTTTATTGAATTTATCCCTAAATTATTAAAGTTGTACCTTTTTTGATCATTTTCATCTCCACCTTTACATCACACATGGGGAATAAATAGGTACTTCTATCATAAATTGCCATTTCTTAGTTACTTAAACAGCTTAAAATATTGAGTTACTTTACTGTTATTCAGTCATTCCATTATCGTCACCAATATTTTTATTACTTCCATGTTTCCGGTAATTTGAATTTTTCAATGTCTGATTCTATTTGGGATTTGTTTACATCCCATAAATCCCAATATTGTTTATATATTCCATACATCTCAACATTGTTTATATCGATTTTTATTTATCGATAAAATAATGAAATGTTTTTTTTTTTTTTTTTTTGTATAGAAGGGTGAATTAACATACGAGTAACAATGCAAATGAAATGTGTTTACTTTGTTCGATATTAAAATTTCTATATAATTGAATGTTGTTGCATTCACAGGTGCATTAAAAAGGTGCTTGCTTTTAAAACTGATGTATATTTCAATTCAATATAATTAATTATATGGAGAATCAAAAATGTAAGGGTTTAAAATGGTCATTGCACCCCCAATCATAGTTAATTTATCATTATATTTATTTAATTTAGCATTATTATTGAAAATGTCTACTTAAAAATGTATCACATAACCGCATATATTTAACCATTTAAACAAAATTTCGTATTAAGTTTGTATTCCAGAATGATCGATTTAACATGTCATTAATTTATCCCGACTATAATTTATCGATTGGGTTGTTTATATAAAAGTTTTTTACCTCTTGGTTTTTGTGATTGTGTTGTTTTATTCTATGTTCATATTGGGTATTTGCCATAATCAGAATCTCTAATTTGGAGGAAATATTAAATTTAAAAAAATCCAAGGTTAAATTTTAAAATTCGGGGCACCTATTTAGCACTTTTTGAATTCATAATAGTGATAAATTAATAATATACGAGTAATTATGCAATTTTTTACTCATTTTGTCTGTATAAAAAAAATGGGCTTATTAAATCATGATTAATTTGTCTTTATAAATAGACGACCTGTGGTCGCCTATAGTGATAAGATATTTTTTTGCCTGGTCGAGAAACACATTCGATACCCTATTTTTAGCCTCGACCACATGAATCATGATCACTGAAAATGGGTTACGTAATCTAGATGCTTTTCGATCACTCCATTTGTACCGAAAGTATAAAATTTTCTTCAAATATGCATCTATACGAGTATTATAATGTTTTGAAATTATTATTAATAATAATAATAATATTTTTGCATAAATTAGTTATAATAATGAATGATTGATGAGAATGCATAAATTAATATGGAAAGCATAGACATTTAGTAGACTTCTTACAGTACTTACATAGCCTTAGGCTAAAATGATTCATCTTTAAGTATTTCTATCATAAAATGATGATTTATTATTTATTTTAATAATTATTTTCATAAGTTTATTTAATTATTGTATTAAAGTATGATTAATTACAATTAATGCACCTCTTTTATGGGTAAATGTTCGTTTAAAGTACTATTTACACTTATATGTAAGTAGGTTTTAATTTATTTAAAATGTTTGCCTATTATACTCTGATATTGATTTATTTTCTTTAAAAATTACAATTTTTATTAATAAATTACATGATTTTTTATAACGTAGAACGTAGACAGGTAATATGTAAGTGAGTGTATTTTAAAGGAAAGAACATAAATTCGTAAAAAAAACTGTCGAAACCGGGAAATGGATCTCGAATTACGTACAATATTACAGATTAATAATTTAACAAATATACGAAATTTACGATATTACGATAAGTTTCTGGCAGCCTCACCACAACTTAGCATTCCTAACATATTTCGCTGTAGCTTCCGAGCTACAGCATTCACGCGTTAATAAATTGACATGAAAGTGGTAAAAAAAACATCGCAACATCATCAAATTTAGTCGAAAGGTAAGCACACTATTTGAAAAAATTCCATGTCAGAGCGCAACAAAATTGACTAAACAACTGAACATATTCGATTCATATGTACACCACATACTGAACAATGAACAAGGCAACAAAATTTCAACCGTTCAATAACACGTAATCAGACAAAATAATTGTATGTGATTGAAGGGCAAGTCCAGCGGCAATTTAGACAACTGACTTGATATAAATAAACAGAGTTATTGCTGTGATCATAGTCTGGATAACTGTTACTGATGTTTATATGGACGTACACCGTTCGTTTTCATTGATAAGTCCGTGTTAATGTGAACCAGAAAGTTTACTAACAGAAACTTGCTAAACGATGCGTTGATCCCTTCAGCACACAAACAATTTGGAACCAATCATTAAAAATCTCAATAGAAATCAACAACATCCCAGAAAGATAATGTTGCCATAACAATAATTACAAAATCACGTTTCACAGTGATATTTCTTCGTAACAATGTGGTGAATAATGAACTCCTCCATACTGTCCATGAGTTGAATTCAATGAGCAATAGTCCATTTTAGAAGCTGAGGTGTTTATAAAAAAAAAAAATTAGAATTTGAACACATGCGCTTCGTCGGTCAACAAATTCCACAGATTCACATTCGTGCATCGTGCGATGCACTCATCGGAAGTCTTACTGCTATTTATTCGCGCTTAAAGTGACCAAAAGTTACTATTCGTAAGATGTTATGGAATTTATTTATTTACGACATGTCTAAAAATATTAAATGATGGTAACACTTTGAGTGACCAACACCATTTTATCTACTTCAAAATTAATATTTTTTACTTTTTAAGTTTGATTACAAAAGTAGTAATGATAAAAAGTCTCTTATACCTTGCATTGTTAACATTTTTTCTAAGCCAACTGAATGGATAAAAGATTGGCAACAACAGAATGCATAACCACTTTTTGCCCGAATATACATCAACAATATCATCAAGCCTGTCACGATGTAAAATATTGTATTGTAAGTCAGGATGTGAGATTCAATAATTTTTTCGGTATTACTAACTTTCAAGTATTGTTCAATTTATAACACATGCTTGATCACAAGTTTAAATAATAAATAACTGGATGTAATACAAATGCGATATGGTTTTGATTCTTGCACCACAGACATGGAAATATGGATCAATCTTCATGTATCATGTCTTCTCTCACCCCACAGATCGCTGAAATTCTCTGTTCACCTGATTATTTGCTGTGTCTCAAACTGCCATTACCGGATTGAATTAGAAACGCTGTATTCTATACCATTTTTCGGTCAATATTTTTTTCTATATGGTAGAATTTTCTTACAATATTTCAATTTGAAAATGACCGGTATAGAGTAATCTCGATGTGCACCATGTACATATCACAACGTCATTATCCAATTAATTGATTATGTGTGTTCGTTGATTCCATTAATTTCTTACATTAGTTGTATTAATTATTTTTTCACCACATTATTCATAACATAATTGATGAAACTTAGAACAATAGTTCAATCTGCCCAATAACCAAATAGTGATAAGTGTAAACATTCGAGCCCCTTTAAAGCTATGTACGTCCAAAACAGCATTTCTTGTTAATTGTTATGGAGCCCTGAAGTTTTGATTCAAATTTGTCCTGTTAATTGCTTGGAACAGGAATATTATACCACCATATGGTCACATGATAGTGAATAAAAATAAGAAATTGCATTAAAAATGGTAAACGTGAAATTAGTGCAAATTTTGTACGAATTGTGCAATTATTTTTTTTCTTTTTTAGTTGATGATATAAAATATTAATTCTTTTGCTAATAATTATGATAAGATAAGCAGTAAAAGTGAAATTTTTCAGATAAATATTATAATATGAGTATGATAATAAGTTGAATGTACAAATATTTGCATAAACGTAATTAAAATTCACTGCGATACTTTTGTAAACAATAATAAAAAAAAATACAATCATTAAATTTTATAAGTTAATAATTTTGGTGCCATAAAATATTTAATGAATATGATCAGCACTTTCATAGTATCTGCGGGTGCTATAATTTATCTAGTCCATGTTAACCCTGATATGTTTTGACCTTTCGGCAAACTTATTTATCAACTGTTTGCTTATTTGCATTTTCGATTATTCTCTGTTTGTAATATATTATTAGGTTGTATTTAGTCGAAGGACATTATCGTTTTTATAGTACAAGATTGTAAGTAGTGTTACTAATGCTGCAGTTTCACCGGTTATTTTTGGTTAACAATTTTAAACAATGTTAATCATTGCACGCTACACAAATGTGGACCTGTCAAATTGTCATTCCTAAGCACTATCTTTAATGATTTCACCCTTTAATATTTTTTTTATTCGAAACGTTAACCATAAAAATGGTCTATTTTGATGAAAGTTCATCGGATTAACGTTTGACGCGAGTAACTGTTGCGAAGCTGCAGAACGTAATTTTTTTTAATCTTGTTGTAAACAAGCGTTTTGGGACGGTGCCCAATTATGCTGGAATATCCAGTACATGAAACCATATCATGGTATAAAATTTCTCATTTATCAGCAATTTATTTATTTTTTTTGGAATACGTGCGAAGAGTAATCATTTGTATTGTTTCAGCAGTTTAAAATGTTACATTTGCAATTGCTTGTTTACACACATAGTAAATCAGTTGTTAAAATTATCAATGAACTTGATCTGCAACCATTAACAATCAGTTCCATTATTAACGTATTGTTGAATAGAAAAAAAAAACTACAAAATACAGTATTTTTTAGGTTGTCGCCTGCAATGCTTTTTATCGTCAAAACTATTTGCATTTCTTTCTTGTGTAAGACTTCCATTTAAGTTCAATTTCCAGTATGTACCGTATGCTTCTGTTGGATACGTTCAAATCTTCAATGAAAT
Organism: Penthetria funebris; assembly: GCA_027564355.1. Lineage (NCBI taxonomy): Eukaryota > Metazoa > Arthropoda > Insecta > Diptera > Pleciidae > Penthetria > Penthetria funebris. Next base: position 13,359 of record JANSTX010004648.1, read on the forward strand.
TTGTTGCTAAACTTTGCGAACAAATACTAATCCGATTTTTCGTCCAAAAAACACAAAGCAATCACAATTCTTCATTTTAAATTGTTGTATAATATAATATTTTTTTTACCACATATTCTTGTAAATAACTTGAAAGACTTGTCAAAATATGGGCACTTTGTCATCAGTTATTTAGCAGTTGCAGTAGCTTGAAGTTGGTATCACTTTGAGAGTTACCAACCCTGTATATTATGTTTGTAGTACATATTAATAATTTGACGTTTAACCATAATGGTGAACTTTGGATTTTTTTATTGCTGTACATAAATGACATTGTAAGGTTTATGACAATTAATAAGTTTATAATAACATCTCAAAAATGTTTATTTGTATTAGGTTGTATCTTTTGATCTAAAACTGACAAATATTATTTTTTGACATAAATCTCTTTGATTAGGTTATGGTTGCATATTCTTTGCTGTATCATATAAAACAGTGCGTGTTTTGCTATCATCTAACCATAACCATTAGTGTTTGAATGATCTGTAATATACCGAATAATAATTCAACTGACTATGACAAAGTTATTACACTTGTTTTATTCACTGGTCCCTACTGATTATAGTGTAATGCATAATTTACTATAATTTTTTTTAATTCTCTATGGTATTTGGATGCTAGACTCCGTCATGACAGTCTATTGCTTAACACACTATGTGTATATCTACTCCATACATCTATTGCTTTAGAGGCAAATTGTTATATTTTTATAATGTCATGTTTCATTTTTTATTTATGAAATTGACGTTAATAATCAACGTAGTTATCGTATTTTATAAAAAAAAATTAATTATT
>JANSTX010004659.1:0-21006 GCA_027564355.1 Penthetria funebris
ATATAAGATATTTAATATATAGTAAACCAGTAAGGCATTATTGTGTTATGGCAAAAAAAATTAAATAAAGATGTGAGAAGGTGAACTAACCACCCTTAAAAAATAATTTTATATTCCATCGAAATATTTATATAATATAATAATGGTGTTTCGAATATATCTAAAATAGTCCTAAATTTGGATTATTTACTTGGTCAAAGCTTCTAAATATGGTATAATTATTATAATCATAGATGATCTAACCATTAATATGATTTAACTATGAATAATTATTGACATACACAGCATACATCAATAATTATATCCAAAGACATCTGATGTCGAATCTCGCACATATATTCATATTGATAATGTCGTCTTTATCATAATACTGAGTTCTACATGTTATTTGTAAATGTCACAATTCATAAGCAATCAAACAAGTTGATTACAAAAAAATTCACAGTAATTGTATAAAAAATACAATTCAAAAACATTTCAATCATTATACTGATAAGATCTATTTGCTTGAAACCAGGATTCATAGTCTTCAAAATTGATCAATATCAGTATGATGCAGAATAAGTTAAGTTAAACTTTTTTTTCAAATACATATCATCAACTCACCTGTTTCAAATCCAATGTTATTGTCACAAATTCATATTCCTTGCCAATATTTAATACCGGACTTTGCCACCATTTATTTGACCCATCAATTGCATTTGAAATTGGATGTCTTTTATCAAAATCTGAACTGCTTGCATCACAAATACCACATTGTGCCACTCTTGACCTAATGAATGTTAAATTTAAATTTATTATTAAATGTACAAGCAAGTTTTAACAGTTATATACAAGAGAGAGCGTTACAATACTGTTAAAATTGCATCAAGTAATCAAATTTAAGTTAAAACGCCATAATTATGCTTTAGTTTTCAGTATATGTCATTTTGTCCAATTGTCGACTTTTCAGCTGAATGTCATCGATTTCCGGGTCAGGTTTAGACCATATGTTCGATCAATTTCAACTAGTGAAAACTGGTTGTTTAGATGGTTTAAAAGTGGTGATTTTGATACAGAGGATATAAAACGGGAGAGAAGGTATTACTAGATTCATGTCCAACGCAAAACGAACGCAAAAACATTGATAGTGACATAACAAACCATTTCATTATATCTCAAAGCAAAGAAAATGGTTCAGAAGCAATGAAATTGGGTATACCAAATGAACGTTGGTGAAAAATTGATCCTCTACAACAATTCGAAACGCAAAGTCATGGGGGGACAAGCCCAGCCAACCAATATACACGGTGCAAAAACGCATGCTCTGCATTGCTCCAACCTACCGAAAGAATCATCATAAGCAGTTCGGTACCGCCTATACAATTGATGAATTTGAGTCAAGCATTGCAAGAAAAACGATCGCAATTCAAGCAGAGTTACGATAAACATATCATTCAGCATATGGCAATGCTTGCTCCCGTATATTACTTTCAATAAAATACATTGTACCAATTTTTCACAATAAAACTTCAATTTTAGCAAAATATTCTTATTTGTACGCCCAATAAAAAGGAAAAACAAATCCTTTGAAAAAAAGAAAACCGAAATTTTTTAATTAAAAAATTATTAAGTATAAGATCGTATCATATAATAATAAAAAAAAAATATAAACATATTTTATTTCATGGTATACATTTTGGTGATTTGTTAGATCTTTTTTATTTAAACATATTTTATGTTGTTTTTTTTATTTATTTTTTTTTTTCATATATTTACCTGTGCGGATGAGCATCTATCATCTTACAATATTCTTCTCTACCATGTTGACCACAAGTAGCATTTGCTGTAATTGATGCCTTTAAGGCAACATTAACAACCGGTGGCCATAATCCTCCACCCTGAATATTATGTTTTGATAAACCCGCCAAAAGTCGTAGAGCTATAAAATTAGTAAAGTAATGAAAAAAATTAATCATTAGAATGGAAAATTAAAAATAAAATATTTTTTCAAAAAAACCACATAATATAAAATAGGCACATAAATTATAGTTTTTGACTTATTTATATTATGTTATGGTAAATGATGCGGTATTTAAAAATAAATTACAAAATCATTTATTATAGACAAAATGACATCACATTATAGTTTTTCTTCTTAATTTCTTGAGAAATGAAAACAGAATTATATATTCATTATATACATTTTTTTTTATGCATTATGGGACACACTGAACATAAGTATGTCACATAGATTTATTTTGTTTGTTTTTTTTTTTTTTTTGTATACTAATATACTACTTAATCCGAAGATATTTTCAAATGGACAGAAATTCTAATAAACAATTTTAAATTTAAAGAACACAAAAGTTTACAGTATCAGAAGCGTAATTAGTCAGTATCTATATACTAGAAGATCTTCTGATGGTTGAATTTTATGATCATATGTCAGCACGGGGACATGATATGCGGGCGCTGATTGATGGATTGAAAATGGTAACAAGTCATCATGATAAATGATCTGTGCATGTTGGATTATGGACACTTACATTAACAACTATGATGATATTTTGATATACGCAATGCTAAATATCTCATATGAACGTCTACATATCATCTCACACAATCATTTACATATGAAAGCCTATAAACAAAATCGATCTAAAACAAATTGTTGTAGCAGCAAATATCGAAAAATGGTAGAAATATTCAAAAGCTTCGATTATTAACATCATTCAATTTTGTCGAAATCAAATGGGGTGCTTCCGTATCCATAACATTTTATACTATTTGCTTTGGTTTCGATTGTGAGTAGACCAATAAATCGATTCGCTGGAGAACAACAGCATTGCATACATAAATTAAACTCCAGATTTTGTTTTTCTCCTACTTAAGACAGATGTTGTATAAAACTATATTATTAAATATAGTTTACAAATTTGGTAGTACAGATGTGTACGCTCTTATACATCATCAATTTTATTCTTGACATTTTTAAATCTCACAGCTTAAGTTCGTCCCGGAATTATATTAGTATTCATAAAACATATTAAGTGAAATTAAAATTCTATGTGATTCGGCAAAGTAAATGCATAATTTTAACATTTACTGGAGGTTAAAAAAAAATAAAATAAATATAATATTTATTATAAAGTGATAAGTGATGGTGCAAGGGTTTATACAACAGTATATATTTGAAGATGATTCAAGAAGTGATTAACATTGTAAAATGTATTTTTATAATAAGGGCGATTAATACATTAATTCAATAAAATATGTCTCATTAGTTATTAGTAATTCTTTGAACATTGTTCGTTGATTCCGAAAATAGTATATTATGTATCTTCCATGAAAACACATTTTTTATTACATAATACGAATACTAATTACATACAAAATATGCAATAAATGACATATTTCACTTTCGATTCATATAGTATGCAACATTGCAAGTAGTGGTCTTAGAAGACGTTCTAAAGATATTTTTCTAAATTGTAAAAACCCCATTAATTCACTACAGTGTTATTATTTCATAAAACATTAAACAAGAAATAACATTAAATTCGACATGTTCGACAAATTTTAATTATTTGAAGTGTTGGTCAAGACTCATGAAATCCTGAAGGTAAATTAGACCTGACGATAAATTAGTATGACAATGATGAATGCAGTGTATGTGTTCATTTTTGACGTAGTATACAGGTAATACAATAAATTAAACGTGTATATGAATATACTCGGCGAGTACTTATATAATATATCGACCTGTGTATATTCATTCATTGCTCTAATAGCACCATATAATAAACGAAAAACTTTACGTTCAAGAATTCAGATCCTCTGTCCACAAGAATATATCCACCAAATAGCCGGCTGTAGATGATATTAAAGTAACTAAATATTACGAAACCTGATAATCTTCTTGCATATAAAACAAATTTTCAAATAAACTGTACTTATTTCCTATAAATATTTCTATTAATAATTAATTTTTTTGTCTAAATTATAAACATTTAAAATCAACATATAAATTATTATTAAATTTAAAATTTATTACATCTTTAATATATATTTAAAATAAGATGAAGTCAAAGTTGTTTTTTAAATTAATTATAAATTTTTTAATGCGTTTATAGAATTTCTATTTTCAATAAGCCATCGATAACTGTTATACTTGTTGGTTTGGTTATTGCTTATTTTATAATAAAATAATAAATTAGCATAATTAGCAGATAGTACACTTATTTATTAATACAAATTAAGTAAAAAATACTTACTTTTTGAATAGAAAAAAAATTTGACTTAAATGTGAGTTTACAAATTATATCTCTAGTGTAGAAGTCAGTCAAAATGTTATTCCTATAGGATTAATGTCATCCATGTGTTACTATTTGAAGAATTAAATCATTCTTCTTAACGTAATGATTGAATGCAGTAGAGATTATTATATATTTTTTCCTTCTTGAGATGAATATGTAAGATATAGTATTTAACATGAATGTTAATTTTTAATGATTGGATTTAGAGGATTAAATAGAAATGTGAAAAGAAAACGAAGACTATGAATGAAATCTATCTTATCACATGTGAGTATGTGCCTTTTATTTACATGAGAAGATATTTTCACACCTTTACCATTTGGTATCTTAAAGGAAATTAAGTGAAGTCTGTTTCTTCAGATCGAGCGGCATAAATAAAGGTGAAATATGTGTTGTATATAATGGTGCTGTTATTAAATATTCATAATTCTTTTTATGAGAAAATTTAATTTTTTTCTTTTTGGTTAATTAATTAAATTTAAAATAATATATAGAAAGTGGAAAAAGATGCATTGAAATATAATTAATTAGAGGAAAAAAAGGTTTTTTTTTATAGACTGTAAGCAGTGGTTAAATTCAAAGATGGATATATCCACACTTTAAAATCTACAAAATTTTATTATAATTTATTTGTGTACAGAGTGGGTTAATTACAGTGATTTAATAAATTATCTATTAAGTCTAATAGCGCTAATTCCAGAGAGTAGCCTAGAATGGGTTTTCCAGAGTGTTTATTTTGTAAATGTCTTACTGACTAATTCTTAATTGAATCCTTATAAGACAAACTGCTAAGTATGTTCTATAGTGTGCACATTTCAGTTTTTGAGCGAGGAATATTGGCAATGATTCAAGATCTGCATTTGATGAAATGATATTCAGGACTATTAAACAAATTCTTACGATATCAACGGTCAAAGCAATTGTTTATAATAGAATAAAGCATATCTCGGTATTTTATTGTTCGTAGATTAAATTGGTGAACTCACATTATTAAGTGCTACAAATTATATTGAATAGTTAAATACATTCGTGTTCAACAGCACTTTTTATACGAAAAGTAGTTTTAAAATTAATTGTTCAATTCACATGGAATCTGTTATGTGGACCAGAGAACTCATCAAAACTACCATTAAAGCAAAAAGTTTGATAGTGCTAATAAAATGTATTCATTTTTATTGACTTAATGGTTATCAATTACTGAAGCAAAGAAATTAGTATCTAGTGGAATTTAGATCATTCTCAAATAAAGAGATTTATTAAAAAATTATCATTATCGTAGACAATCTATATGTTTCTTGATTTTTTTTCTCATTAGTCTAAGTGGAATAAAATCGCACACATTAATTAGTCTACTTCATTAATAAATTGACACTATACACAATCTAATAAGAATGTCTATTTAGTTGTCTGTCGGAGCTCTGCATAAATTTTAAATTTTAAGTAAATCTAAGTTTATGTTTCCTCAATCATCAAACTAATTTCTGTTATGTTTTCCACATTACTTCACTTTCGCGATTTATTTACGTAGAATTACTCAGGCTGACTTCCTTGTCATCTAGTGATCTTCACCAGCTCAATAATTTTATGAAAATTTATTTTCAGATTTTTGGAAACCATCGCAAATGAATTAAAGAAAAAAGTAATTTCGTGTAAAATTCATCAATAATTTTATCAAACTTTAACATTTTCTGCTATTTGATGCTTGAAATGTTGATAATGTTTTTAATAAATTGTAAATAATAATTACTGCTTATTAAAAAAAAAAAAAACATAGTATAATGAACATCAAACACGGTAAATTATATTGGGGAAAATTACAGAAATTTGATCAAACTATAATTTCTGAATTTTAATGATTTTTTTTTGCAGCCATTACAGTCATTGTTTCTGGTTTGTTAATGCAATTTATTTACATAGAACCCAATCAGAACATCACTTTTGTCGTCTTTCAATATTTGAGAAAATTAATGTAAATTTCTAATTCGCATTTGAATAGAATATACAAGATAAAAATTAAGAATTGGCATCAATTCAATTATAAATTGTATGAAATAATGACTGACATTATATAATTAAATCACTTAATTTCACTTAATACCATCTAATTTATTATATGTGATATTAAACTTTAAGTATTAAGACATTGAATATCAAATGCAGATTTTCGTGTTAGTAAGCTGAAAAAGGTATTAAAATTATTTTCTATCAAGTATTATCTCAAATTACAGTAGGTTTAAGTGCGATACAATCAATAACTTGACCACTATATTTATGACAACTGTGGCGAATTATCAAAGCTAAATGGATCATATTCACCGAAAATCTTAACTCTATAACTATAACACTGAATTGAAGAAGTTCATGACCATTCAGTTCCTTCTTTACATAAATTTGAATAGACGGCTAAGGCAATCTATTACATTGAGATAAAAATGCACATATTATATGAGTATTTGAATACATTTTCATAACAATCTATTTGTCGAAAAATGTGCTGACCAAATCTAATTTAAATATTCGTCTGTTAATGTCCCATGTCTATTTGTAATATACTTTAATATAGTTTTTAAAAAAAAAAAAAAAAAAAAATAATACCAAAATCCTCATACATCATCCCAAAAGAAGAACAAAAAAAAATTGATTTATTCAAAGGAAAGATCATGAATTTTTTAAAGGTGTTAACATAATATTTTTTTAAATTTTATTATCTATCATAAAGAAACAGACAAATGTGTGATAATGAATATTTTATGGTTCCACTTTGTATCCATTCCAATGAGTTCTTCCCACCACGTACCATATTTTTAATAATGATTTTAATTATCGTTTAACAACAATTTTAAAGTGTCATATTCAATTGAATTTTAAACAGATATCAGAAAATTAAATGTTATTTTCTAGTATAATGAATTTTTTGGAAATTTATTTTATTGACTGAGTGACTAAACATTAATGACGGGCCATCTAATTTTTCTAACATAATTAATTTTTATTCATCTTATTTTTTTTTTCTTTCATGTATATAACTCTATATATATTATGTATATTGGATGTAATATGTAAGCATTTTGAAACAAACAGGTTTTTAGGATATTTTCTTGACAAAAAAAAAAAACAAATCTATAGCCCAATTTGTTTGAATTGTATAGTTTTCAAATTGAATAATAATAGGCATGAATTGAAAAGCGAACTGGCGGGCGGACGGCGCTAAGGTAATGAAAAAAGAATGATTTAGACCTCCTATGGATAGACATGAAAGGACTAACACTTTTGTTGAACATAATGTATTCGAGGAATAAATACCGATTAACAAAAGAAACAACATCCCAGCATCATATAGGTACTACATGCGATGGCATGTAAGGTCATAAAATATATGTTGCTCAGAGTTATGTTTTTTTTTCTCTGGGGATGATATTATAAGGGAGGCTCAAATTTCAATTATATTTTATATGAATTATTATACTAAAAAAAAAGTTTTCAGTTGTATTTCTGTAATGTATTAAATACAAAGAATTTTTTTTTAAAAAAAAGAAAGGAGGATATGGATAAAAAATAAATTTTAAATTATTGTTCTTTATTCAATATTGTGGTGAATATAAAAATTGTTTTAGAAATGAATGTTCTCCATGTATGCTTGTATAAGATATCTTAATTTCATTGGTATTTTTTGTACACGTACTTTTCTTATTCATTAACAAGAAAAAATGTACTCAAGATTTTTTTGTACATTTTCCAGATTTTAAGTATAAGATGTTATTTTGACAATATAATTACCTTAAATACTTTATTTAAAAAAAAAAAATATAATTATATTTATCTATTCAGAAGTTAAATGATCTGAAACGTAAAATAATAATGTGAATGTGCTGATTCATTTCAAATTTAAATAGATGTAACTGATGAAGAGGAATTGATATTTGACAGTGACTACTTGTATAGTAAATTATACACATCATTAATAGTTCGTTTAACTATAAGTTTAGTTTTGGTCTGAATATTAATATTGAATCAATTTTACAAGGTGACTAACTCGATGAGAAAATATGTGGCCATTTGTAGAGTGTCTTCCGAGCTAAAAAGAGGGTTGTATCTCACCAACTGAAAAGTTGTCGATTGAAATAATTAGATGTAGAACGTGATAACAATAACTGATTCCATATTTTCCATTCGAAAATCCAATTAATATATAAATGTGAAGTAGAAAATAGATATAAAAATAGAATCGGATTGGAATTTTTTATTTACACTTTCAAATGAATTGGCTATATTGAATTTCAGTGTGATCTAAGATGCTGTATAATATATATATATATATATATATGAAACAGTTGCAATCAATTAAACCATAATCATATTAATATGTGAATGATCTGTAACATAATAATGTCTTATTTAAGAATGTGTCGATATTATAGGAAAGTTAAAATCAACAGCATCCGTTTTGGATAAGTATCGATTTCAGAACTATGGTGTATATTGATCAGCTTGGATTTGTTTTAAAGTGTATAGTTCAAAGCCATAATGAAATAATATAGGAGTAAGCCTAAGCAGTTACTCTAGACCACCACGATTTTATGCATATGCTGTAATACTGCACGGAATAATATAGTAATTTTTAATGATGGATTAAAATTGCGTGCAAAATTACATCATCAAGACAATTGTTGTTCAAAAGCGACAATAGATGAGATTTAAGATTCTATAAACTAAGGAATGTTGTTCATTGTTGTATTACATATAGAATGAGTGTATATAATTTTTTTATTTACCATAGCTATTTACTTTTCTTTTTATTTTATAATTTTCAATATAATAATAATTGTTATTATAAATAAATCGTGTAGTTACTTATGTGTATCGCATTACCGAAACCACAGTATTTCTTTAGTTAACATTATAATAAAAATAAAAAAATTAAATTAAAATAACTTATGTAAATACGCAACCTATGGGAATATGTTAAGATTGAAATATATATGCGTTCAGCTCCTTGTATACACTATGGACTATTATGAGTATATAAAACCTAAAGAGTTTAATTTATGCTTACGGGTTGCCGTTTTTCTTTTTTTGTTTGACTTCTTAGACTTTCCTCAGGTTCTTTTGCCTTTTTTATTATTCCTATATTAATGTTTTAGTCAAAGTTTAATAAACATATAATAATAAACAGTTCTATTCAAAATATTTTTAAACTTTAATTTTTATATGTGGACATTTGGACATGTTACTATATAAGTATATATACCATATAATAGTGATATACGTTTCGGAATGGGTATATGTTGCTTCTTTTGTAAATATCTTATGTCTGTGAAAATATTACCTTAATTATTATGTTATAACTATATAGATAAAAGACATCTATATATTTAAAAATCAGATGAACTTCATAATGTTTATGAGCATGAGAAATAATTTTAATTAAATAAAATTTTATTTATGAAATAAATTCTGTTCTGTATGTATAAATATAATATGTCGAGTGCCTGTAGTAGAGCGTTTATAAATTGAAATTAATTTAATGCATATATAAATAAGAAGAATTGAACTATGAGCGTGAAAATGTCGAAATTTATTGCAATGCATTTCTTTAGATAATACTGCCAGAAATGAACTATAATTTGATTTATTTAATGTAATAAATTTAAATAATATAATTTGAAGTGTTTAAAAACTATATATTATTAGAATTAAAACTACATCTTATAAGAACTATGTGAATACGCTTTAGGTTGTGCATTCATAATGATTTGGAAAGAATGTGATATAATTTCACTTATTAAAAATAATAATTAAAAAAAAAAATTATATAATTCTGGCTCTTGTTAACACACATTAAAAATTCGAAATTTAAAAATTCAAATAATTTAGATATTAAATAATTTTTACATTGAAACTTTAGTGATTAAAAAAATTAGGAATAAACGAATATTTTCTCAATTGACATATAATCATCAAAAATAGGTCATCAACATAACGTCATATAGTATGTGTCGGGTATGTGCAGCTGACTGATACGTAAATAATCAAATAAAATATGAGGAGGACTGAAATGAATGTCTTACATAATATAACTCTGATCATTCAATAAATGATAGAATTAAAAAAAAAATTATTTGAAGGTAAAATACTTGGACACAAATTAAGACGAAAATGCTTCAGCTGAAAAACAAACGCATATTAGATGATCTGGTGGTATGGAAACTGAATGTTAGATTCTCAAGACTACGATAATTTCTAGATGAAGAAATTTGACCACTATTCTCTATATATTATAAGATAAAATGCACACATAATCACAATTTTAAGATACTCATCATATGGTCTTGATAAAATGTATATCCATGTAATTTTTTAAAATATATTTTATTATAATTTTTTTTATGTCATTGCATTAAATATATCGTATAGCAATAAATATACAAACATATATACGATCCTTCTTAACGTTTATTTTAAATTGTATGCAGGATGTTAAAGAGGAAAATATGTTAATATAAATCTTTTATTTAAATAACTTTCATTTATTTATTTTTTTATTATCGTCAAACAAAGATAGAGAAATTTTAACAATTTTATGTTTTTTTTTAATGTTTACTTCCAAACTATAATCTCACAAAATCAATGTATGTATTAGAAAATGCAATAAATATAAATTGAAATCACCTTGCATAGAGGTATTATACTAGAGAGTCGAAGGTATTAGAAAGAAAAATATATTTTTTATTTCACTAATTTTGTATTGAACAAATACTAGTGAATGTAAAAAATTAAAATTTGTATTCCTTTTTTTTTATAAGGACCCATATATACATAGCCATAGACCAGATTCAGTATTGCTGTTTAATATTACTTAGAAACAATTATGGATAAAATTAAAACAAGGACATTACATTTGTCAATTAATCTATAGGATAGATAAAATTTATAGAAAAGAGTTCAATAAATCGAAGTAAACAAAAAAAAAATATAGAGAAGAATGCAAAATGGATATAAGTGGCTACAAAGGAAAATTGTCAAGCATCTTGATATAACGAGGGCACGTACAAAAGATTCTGTCAAGAAGATCTCTACAGTGACAAGAATCGATGAGGTCAAAACATCATTTAAAATTGGTGTTATAAGAAGGAAGTATAATTAAGTATTAATAAATTATAAAAACAGTGATTTCAGTCACTAGAAGAAAAAAAAACAAAAATATTCAAAATCCAAAATATCTTAGAACTAAGAGAAATTCAAAATATCTTAGCAACACGACAAATAAAATGTTTACATGAGACTCAATCTAACAACGATAATGTTGCGAGAAAAATCACAAACTCACTGTGGAAGTGTAATAGTCGAAAATACATTGAGGACTATCGAAAATACAACCAGCCAGTAAAAATCTACGAAGTTGTAGTCTGATCGCAAAAGAATGAACAAGCGTCAGTAAAACTGGTGGTTGAAAATATTAAAAAATAATAGTTTTTTTTATATTTAAAGTGATTTTAGATAATATAAAAAAAATCAATGGTTTGCTTATAAGACAGATAAATTAGTCAGAGGAACGGTCCTACACTGAATTTTGTTTTTTTGTGACTGTAGCTGAAAAAGTAATAAATAAATGGTCTAAAGATAATACACGGAAATCTTATGTATTTTACATTAATTTGCAGCTGATAACAAATGTGTACATTTTGAGTGCTCTCTTCACATGAATGTAAAAAGGTCAATAGCCTACGGTTAAGTGTACTCAATTGGTAAAAAAAAAACAAATATGATAAGCAAGACAACTGTTGAATCAGAAACAACTTATTTGAAACTATAGTATTGAATAGTATAAGTTTGTGAAATTTTTTAAAAGAAATCTTAATTTTGTTTATTTTATTGTCAATAAATACGTCTAAACAATTATGTTAACATTAAAATATTTATCTTCACAATTAAGAAAATTAAATACATACAATTAAATTTTCACCTCAAAATCAAGTTACAGATTGAATAGTCTCTTCACAAACATAATTTTTTTTTAAAAACCATAATTTCTCAATTAATTTTTATTTACTTGTAAAATAAAGGATATTATAATAAATTCTCATACTTAATATATAGCTATAAGTATGCATGCCATAACATTGAGTACTCTGCACAATTAATAAACATTTCATTTATTATAAAATTGCAATTAAATTTTATGATTATTGCACATTTTAAATTTTATACAGGTTTTAAGAGTGCATTACATAATTTTAATTTAAGTCAATAATCAGACTTTAATTAAAAGTATTCAGAAATACATGGAGCAACTTTTCGTTTATATTTTAAAAAAAAAGCTTTTAACGCTGAAATGGTGTGACAAAATAAAGTTCGGGTTGCTAAACCAAATTTTATATGTATATACGCAAAATAAACATTGTGATTTGATTGTCCTAAAAATTCAAAAGTTCAGTTCTTAAAATTATCCAACCATGTTGGTCCAACAGGATAGAGTTACAGCGTATACTATCAGACACTTAATTTCTCCGTTAAAGGATATCATCAGCACCGGATTTAAAAGCTCGTTTCCGTTTGGGAAGATTTGTGAACCAACACAAAATTAAAAAACAATATTTTCAATGAAATTAAGGCCATAACACATGAAGTTTTTGAAAGTTTACATTTACTGTTATCGGTTTTCTCTAGTTAATACTGCGAGGACATTAATAACGGTTAAGTAATCTCAAAATATTAGTCGACCAGTCCATTCATAACCGTTGAAGCACTTTAAATCTGTGATGAACTAAATATATAGAAAAAATGAACTGTATTCCAAAATTGTTGATTCTTAAAACCTTTATTTAGATCACATTTAAATTCAGTGCACATACTTTTCAACCATCTAGACAAAGATTGATTATCTGACCAAAGGCAATCGAAATAAAATTACATTATTTTACATTACAATAAAAACTAGATTATTTTCAAATATTGGAATAAATAAATCAATATTTACTGACTATATATCTTCGTCTTTCTGAAAATACTTGGATAACTTCAACATTCTAATCGTTAACGTTGTTACGTGCGTGGTGGTGGTACATATAATATAATACAATCGAATGTATAATAAATAAATTAATTTAATAGCATATTCTCTGCAGAAATAATATAGAAAAATGAAGTAGTAATCTGCAACCATAAACTGCAACTTAGATGAGGAAAACATTATTATAACCTAACAACATCATGACCAGTTCAATTGTTTTTTTTCTAACTTTCTTTCCCATGGTATGTCACGTCCATTCCTTATACGGTGTCTTATTCAGAAGAAATAAGAAACATTAAATAAAGAATAAATATTTTATACTATTCCTATATATAGGAATATTACGAGTATATATAGGTATAGATATATAATAGAAACGCAACCATAGTTAGACTTAGACCATAATTGTAAAATTCTCTACTTTACCATCGTCTAAATAATAGGTTGCTACTTTGTTAGTTGTTTTTTGTTTTTTGTTTTTTTTTTTTTTCTTTTTTTGCTTTTCCTAGAGAGGAGTCTACAGGAAAAAAAAACTATTGGAAGAGTATAATGTAAATTTTTACAATATCATTGGCATTGAGTATACCCTGTGTGCTTATTTAAAACACACATATTATATTCAAGATATTTATACTATAAAACATATATGGGATACAATTTATAATATGTCTCCAGATTTAAAAAACCTAAAGCAAAAAAAAAATAATAAATAATAACGTATTTAACGAGCAACAACACAGACTTAAGTACACAGATTGTTTTTTCAATGTTATTATAATGCACGGAAGTGACCGTTTAATAGTTCCTGATTAAAGTAGGTTGTAATATGATTTGTACAAATAATGTTTTGTTTTTTTTATTTTAATTTTTATTTTGTCGTTTTAATATTGTAAATACAAGAACTATGAAATGATTCTCTTCATTAAACAAGTTAAATATGACAACAATTGATGCAATTTATGCCTTAGAAAGAATATATTGAACACGTTGTCGTGGTGTCTAGTATCAGGGATAAATTGATGTAGATGCTCTCTTAACATCTTTTAACGGACAGTTGATATAAAGAAAGTATCAACAATCAATTTGAACCAAGTCTCGCCAAAAACCCTAATCTTTCTATCTTGTAGTATTTATGATTCAAATACAATATTCAGGGTTATGATGGGGTGAATGATAAATCCTCAATAATTTTAAAAACCAAATGTAACCTAGTAGAAATATACAAAAAAATAATTAAACTTTGTGTACTAAAATGACTAAAGGTACATTAACAACAGAAACATCTTGTAATCTTGTGATACATGTGAAGGAGCTGTTGCAGTACAAAATACATACAAATCACTGAAATCAAAAAACGACAATTTTTTTCAGAATGCTTGCTAAGTTCTGAAAAAACTCACGTACGTATAGTCAG
This sequence comes from Penthetria funebris, assembly GCA_027564355.1. Classification (NCBI taxonomy): domain Eukaryota; kingdom Metazoa; phylum Arthropoda; class Insecta; order Diptera; family Pleciidae; genus Penthetria; species Penthetria funebris. The sequence goes on from JANSTX010004659.1 coordinate 14,723, forward strand.
TAATGTCATATCAAAAAAAAAATATTTTTTTGGTTCAGAATGTTTTCGAAATACGAGTAAGCCGAGAATTTTCTATAATTCTAGCGAATTCTTCGGTAATTCATTGATTTTTATTTGTGGTGATTTATATGTTAATTGTTAAATTGCAGCTGATTAAAATGCAATAGACTATAAAGTATTGAATTAAAAAATATTTTAAATTAACAGTAAGCGATTAAAGGGCGAATAACTGTCATAATCGATTAGCATAAACGTTACTCAAACTATGTTGTGTTGCTGAAAAATCAATCTCAATACATGTCGTTTCCTGGCGTATGATCGTGGTTAAAACGAAGGTAATTAAATATTTTTAATTTTGAAGTTATATTTTATGAAGTGATTACCCTGTAATGTTCATTAAAACAATATACACGTTCAAGTGCGATTCATATGAAATGGGAAGTAAGGTAAGTAATAATTTCCATCTAGTTAATTTCATAGACCATTGTGATTCATATGACTGATGATTCATAGACCAAAGAACGTATTGACGACCATGAATAATATTATATTAAACTCCAAATATAATATGATCTTGAAGTTAATGGTATTGGGTATAAGGTCGATAGTTAGATGGGTTAATTGTAGAAACAATTGGGATTACATGGAGATTTGGTATGTTCCATTTATAGTTGGAAACTGGACGAATTGCAAAGATATACATTTATATATGGCGCAGTAGAAGTGAATTAATGTCGGCTTCGACACCACTGGACATAGTGATAGCGACATCGTATTCGAATTATCCACTTTAAAGTTATTTGACAACAAGACAGTCAATATATAAGATTTTGTATTGAACTTGTTACAGCGTTGCCATATTGGAATGAACTACCATGATTATGGATAGATCTTTATAAAATTGCTGCTGACAACGTACACAAATGACCACCAAATTGTCGTTCCGAACTGAGAGTATTTTTTGCTTCAATTGACTGTCTAATTGATATTATAGACAGATGTATAGATATTATATGTGAATTTTAAGACTGTAAATATGTTTCTTTTAGGATAGGGTTAATCCTGTATAAGGATTATCGCTTTCTTTAATTTTTTACTGTACCCATATATTTTTTATCGAACCAAGATTTTGAATGTTTAATAAATTTATACGATTTATACAACATTGGAATATCATTTATTTTATTGAAATAAAAAGAAAAAACAGGAAAATATATGTCAACAACACGACTAACAGACTAATTAAATTTCGATTGTCTAATATTACCATAGAATTGTGGCAATCCATTTCGATACTCGTATTTGTCTAATATTTGTCTAATATTACCATAGAATTGTGGCATCCATTTGGATACTCGTATTTGTATTGTAAGGAATTTATGTACCATAGTAAATATTCAAAAGAGATACTGACAACTATTGATTCTGTATTTTCCTTTCGAAAATCTCAAAATTGTCTTATTATTAATTAACACGATATTTATTATAATACCATGTAAAGGTCGAGATAATGAACGATTTAAACGAAAAGAGTAGCCATTTCCATTTGTATGCATATATGTATGTAATATTACCAAAAATATGGATCTTTTTTGTGGACATTTAAATTGGTGATTAATTTATTCCAAACACAACAATTTATATTATACATATACGCGAGTAATGCTTCCAGTTCTTTAAAATTAAGACAGTTTATTTCAAAAAAAAAAAAAAAATTAAAAAAACTCGTATCAATTCACTTTAAAAAAAAATATAATTAATTGTCGGTTCAATCAATAAATAATATTCTAATTAGTACCGCGCGTACAATACTTAAGCCAAAAGAAGAAAGAACATTTTTACTGCATTAAGAAAGCGCCGTATTTTAAATAAAATTTTAAAAACATTATTTAATTAAATTTAAATTAATTTCAATTGCTTGTTTAATAATTTAAACGTTAAATTGTTGAATTATTCACATCTCCCCCGTTGCGGTTGCACATTAATGAAATGTTTATTGATCATATTTAATATTATTTTTAATTTTAATACTATTTTTACTTTTTATTATTTATTAATTTTCCTGTTGATTTTTCCTGATTCATATATGTAAATGTGTGTATGTGAAAATCGGTTAGAAAAACAATTAAATAAGTCGCGAAAGAGGAATAAATAAGTCGCGAAATAATTAGTCTTTATTTTTTCCGCCAATGCCACAGAGTTATTCACAATAATATCGATTTTAATTTTTCAGAGTGTTTAAAACATTTAAATGGAAGAATAAACTTAACACTTTGTTCTTCACCTCAAGAAGATTGTATGCAAAGAAAAAAAAATAAAAACCAAGAACTTCTTAACCATATATGCCTTGCATTTATATACAATTAATATACCATCATGATGATGATGGTGTTATTTTTTATTTTATTAATTTATTTCTTCTTTTATTTTTGTAATTTTTCCTTTTATTAAGTGTCGGTCGGCTGACTTAATAATAATTACAGTTGAAAAGACTTGAAGTTTAAAAATTATAGTTCATGTAATTTATATACTGTAGGTACATATACAAGTATTGAAAACATATATAGCCATTATATGGTAGTTGATGCCTTATTTGTGGCGGCGTTAAAGGTTTTCTTCATTTTCTTGTGATAATCTCTGAATAAAACCACCAACTATATGTAGATAGATTTCTTCGTCTGCATAAATTTATGTAAGACAAAATGAATAGTTAGACAAGAGGTGTATATATGCATTTTATGTGTTAATGGTTATATTTGCGAGTTTAATTTGCTTACAGCATTTCCCAGTAAGATTTAACGAAAAAAGAAAACAAATCTCTCTGTTATAAAATAAAAAAGGTTATAATAGGGTATGAATAATAATAACAATGCATATGTAAAATATTTAATGGTTTTCGTCTTTTTATGAATCCCTAATTGAGCTGTTGTCCGCATAATACATAACATAATAAAATAATAATTTTTCTTGTCTTCTCTCAATTATCTGTCAATGTCCTTCATTGCATATATGACTTTTCTTATACATCTATCTTGTTTTTGAATTTTCTTTGAATTTTTTTTTTATGTTTATACTTCATTTTAAAATAATCAATCAATAAATAATAAAATTTTATTTCGATTTTAATATATCTATATGAGTTTTACGACTATATAGACATTAAAAACACAGTAAATAAGTCAATAAATATGATTATAATAATAAACAACATATGCTGAAACTAAATACAGAACAAAAGTGCATCTTTGTTGTAATTTGATTTACGCAACCTTCAATATGCACGGGATCATTGGGCATAACGAACAAATGTTATCGATTTGGATTTATTATCAGCAACCTTCCTGGATTCTTCATGACTGTGATCCGCCATTTTTTTTTTTCGTTAACCAAATGTTCTACAAACTTTCGAATTCCAGTTAAGCACATACATGTTAATATATATTGTAAAATTATTAATTCAATTCCATTTTCTTCCTCTAACAATCATGTTCATCGCGTCTCAAAATTCGACAATTTCCAAAAACTCTGATTTGATATAACTTAAATTTATGACATGATGATGAATGTTAATTTCTACGACTCGCAACCATACAATAGAACCGATTATTAACAATTTGATTTAAAAATACAAAATTTGAAATTTGTTTTCATTTAGCACACCGAACAGTTACTGTTGATTTTTAAGGTTAAATTACCTTCAAATTAATCATGAATCTTTGATGTTAATCAAATGAATGGAATATGAAATACCTAAACATAAACTGCTTGTGGAGTAATACAATATGAAGTGACTGAACTTATGCGTTGTTCAAGACCGAAAGTAAATTAAATGTAAAGCATAGAGTATATTCATCGATAAGCACATTTTAGGACAAGGGAACGAAAGTAAAATCTTCAAAACTTAAACTCAATTTTTAACAAATTGTCCAATGTATTCTCATTTTAAATTGGATCTATTTTTATAATTTCTAAAACAGTATAGAATATGAAATAAAAGTTATGTTTGAATTCGGCAATTCTCTTCAAACGAATCCAGAAACCATATACTGCGATATGCTTTAATTTTATTAAGTCATTAAAAAGAATAATAACATAAAATATTATTTTAAACATTTACACAATTATATTAAGTGCAAAAAGTAAAATTTATGGCTTTTACGAGAATACCTGACAATATTGTTTAAACCGAAAAAAAAACCACTTTTATCCTTTTAAAACCTTTGCCATAGTGTGTTTTTCAGAACCATTTTACCTGCAGCATTTGAATTAGTTTTGCTATTTTACGATTTCTTAAAACAAAATAATGCAATGGTTTTTTTTAACTGTGAAAAATTTTCTTGCTCATGAAATGCAAAATATGAAAAAAATATGAAAAGATGTTTTTTAGTCAACAAGAAGATGGCTTAGAAAATGATTATAGAATAACTAAGTATTCAATGAATATACCCAAATACATTAACCAAATTTAAATATGCTTTAAATTTGTGAATTCTTGTCAATAAGGTAATAATATTATGTTTCACTACTCAGATATATCAATGGGAACATGATTTTATTATATCAATTCCTTCTGTATAAAACGTTCACATTGCATTAATTTTGAGTTCGAAGTTGGATTGAAAAATAAGCGGAAATATATGTAATATATCCATGATGACATTGAAAATCGTTGGTTGCAATTAAAAAAATTTAATGAAAATACTGTAAATGCTAATGATAAGAATGAACGAAATTAGCATATAGTCTAGAAAAAGATATTTCATAAAAACTATAGAACATATTGGTAGTTATATTCATGTTATGTTTTGGCTACAACAAGGACCAGGTGTCAATACCATAATATATGGAATTTCAAATAATTGAATGTATTAGAAACAAATTTTCGACAAAAAAAAACTTTAATGTACACCCCATTTCAAAATTATTACATATTCAATTATGTAGTTTAATGAAAATTTATGTGCACCCTCGTACGTACATATTCATAAAACATTATTGAATATAATAATTTTGAAATGATAAACACAAAAAATGTACGAGTAGCAGTTCTGTAGGTCTAAAATTGTAAAATAGGAGAATTACTTTTACTTTATGGGTAAATCTTAAAGGAAGAATTTGAAAGTATCATTTAAATTTTATAACAAATTATTGTTTTCAAAAAAAAAAAATACATTTAAGATTTCAGTGCATTCGATCGAACTGATTATGAAAGCATCAAAGTTTTCAATGGATGGTATAAGACATTAAAAATCTCATACAGAATGAAGCAATGAACTGACATTGACCGTTGTTCTGTCCTCAAGAGTATCGGTAACTGCATATGTAAGATTTACTATAGAATAAAAGAATATATTTTTATAATTTACTATATTATAGATATAGATAAATGTGCAACTAATCAAAATCAGATATTATCTTTAACTATTATTCGGTTTAAGGTGGCATCCGAAGCAAATATATTATTGTATCTGGATCTGTATACATTTGAATAATACTGCAGAGTGATGAATAAAATACCTATTTCAAATTTTTCGATAAGATGCTATTTTATCTAAAACTTATGAAATTAACATTGTGACAGAGTCACTACAGTAAAACGTGCATGAAGATGAACACGAGTTGAATAACCTAGAGCCTAAGTCAATCGCATTGTCTTCTATTTGCATAAATCAATAATCATATTAATTTTCAGTATAATTATATGCTATATAGAATTGTGTATAATTAAAAATTTAATGCTAATTTCATTAATTTCTTAATTTATATTTTTATAATTCAATTCACAAATATATTCATAATACCATAAAATTAGGTGGTTAGTTATAAGTACGTACGTATATATGAGATAAGATTATATAAAAAATTTGAAGATTTTCATAAATTTCACAGCAATATGCTAAATTGACAAATTAAAAATTTAAAAAAATATTAAAAAACTATACAAAATACAATTATCTTCTAAAGAACCTAAATAAGATTTTTAGATAATATTTTATAAGATCGTGTTGTGTAGATGTCATTATAAGAAGCGTGTGTAACGAATAAAACAGAAACTGCATTTCAATAGACAATAATAATATATAAATAGTGCATAATAGTTATAGGATAAGAAGAGGTAAGTGCAATTTTAAACGCACATAATATTCTTTGTTTATAGAAGAAGAGAGCTGACAACAGATATTTTGGCTGTCGGCCAGATGGTTTTTTTTTTTTCAAAAGGAAATGAACCCTTTTTTCATTAAATCAATTCACTGTATATTTTCATCATTTACTTAAGTTTTATA
>JANSTX010004670.1:0-24936 GCA_027564355.1 Penthetria funebris
TAAATATGTAAATATTATTTTGTATTTTTTTAATTTAATATTATTATAAATATTAATAAAAAATAGTAAAAATGGAAAAATACTTGGTTTTCATTCTTAAAAATATGTGTATAATTACGTTCTTATGTTGTTTTAGAGCCAACTCAACTTAAAGGATTTAAAGTAACCAAAAACAGGATATGTTTTCATAATCCGTTTATATTTCAAAATACTTCTTCTCTATTATCATGTTACGTGACAGTAACTTTAGTACGATTCTTTACACCCGAATCAGTAGTTTCCATTGTTGTCGAAATCAAATACTATAACTTTTTATTAACATAGTAATAGTTCTGAGAATATAGTATATTGTTTTCGTTCATTTAAGAATCTGTTAAACGAATTTGGTGCTTCAAGAATTAGTAATATAATAGTCACATTAACAGACAATAATAAAGAGTTCAATTCGGTTAAATTATTTAATTCATAAAAACATTGGCAAGAGATCGGAAATAACTAAACTCAATATTTGTTTTTATAACGTAAACTAAATAAATTATATTAAAATGAGGCTCTATTAATATTAACTATTAATTTATAAAATACAAAATACTGTAGTTAAACATTATTTTATACGTCAAAAGTTAGCGTCAAATTAAAATTAATTAAAAAATAAAACCGAAGTCGTAAAAACTTTTTGTAATGGACAAAACTAATATAGAATTGAATAACTATTGGCAGTGTTATTTGTATAATTAAAATAAAATTAATAATAAATTTAGTGATTAAATTTGAAGAAATACTAGGTATGTGGGGGTCCCTTGTCGTTTTTAGCTTTTATACAAAAAAACATAAATAAAAAAAAAACGATTAAGTCACATTGTTCTAAAATTTTATCAAAAAACAGTACATTCGAAAATGACTACTGAATAGTTAAACTTCATTTTATATTTGTCTTCTCTTAATTTCATATTAATATTTACTTCATCCACCCTCTGTTTTTCTGTGTCTATCTACTGTACAATTGCAAACACACACAGTAACTTAATTTTAATTAAATTTAACTTAATTGAAATGAAGATGGTGTTGATGTTGGCCAAGCAATTTTTGCATCAATTCTTTTATATGCCAACATGCAATGTTTTCCGCGAGCTGCAATTCGTGCATCTTGTGGACACTCTGAATCCATTAGTAGCGTCTCTATTAAAACATTAAAGAGACATATATAATTATTAAAATTTTGCTGGTAATTTTGATTGCAATGAAAAGAATAGATAGATTGATTTAATAATTTAACAGAAGTTATAGATTTATTTAATATTCTAATTAACAGATGAATTTTAGGAAAAAAAACCTTAAAATGAACAAAAAATTAAATAGGTTTTAATAATTCATTTAACAATTTATGCGTTGTTATAAGAATTAATTAACACAGACAAAATTGATAACATATACCGTATTTATAAAGCAATCCGATTGAACACTTTAAATTAACGCTGCTAACCAGCCTAGCTATAGATTATTTATTCAGTAAAAACATAAAATACCTTCTCCATCGACAAGCTTAAATAATCCATAATCTTGCGGATTTGTTATTCTTGCCTTATGTGCAATTGTACGACACACTTCTCTTGTTGTAGTATGTGGTCGTACGGGTAATGTTCTTGTTTGTAAGGATCCATTACATTCATCTGGTATTATCACACGTAATACTGATGAGCATGCTGGTAATGATGAAGATCGTAACTAAATGAAAAAAAAATAAAATAGATTTTTATTAATTTCTCATAAGTGGCATAAAATTTAATTTAAAAAAAAAATACAACAACTAACATCTAATGATCCCGTGCCTTCAATTTCCGATGACATAAAACTTTTAAGTACATGTACAGCACTACAAAGTGCAGTCAAATAATAACCAGCTTCACCATTTAATAATGATTGCTGTAAAAGACACCACATAAATTCAGCCTCAATTTCAGCTCCAATAAAACCACATTTTGCCACAATAAATACAAGTAATGGTAGAAAATCATCAGCACCAAGTGCTTGATTCCTTGGATGTATTGTCGTCTCAAATATAGCCGATACAACAGCTAACAGTAATTCTAATTTATCACATGGTAATTCAGCCTCTTGTAAACGTAGTAATAATAATGATATTTGATGCATTGCGGCCGACGATGGTGGTGTAACAGCTGACTATTTGAACATAAATTATATTAATTAATAAATTTTGCGAATTCGTTTATACAAAAAAAAAAAAACAAAACAAATAAACAACATTACCCTAATTCCAAAATCAGTTGGCGAACGTCCCGAAGCATATTTAACATTTTCAACCAATAATTGAATATCACCGGTACGTGTATAATAATCAACAAATAATCCATACAGATGCTCACGTAATGGCAATACAACCAATTGATGCATAACATTTTCCAAAATAGTATCCAAATTTAGGAATTCATCAGATTTTAAACGTGAACGAGCACGTAATACTTCACGCTGAAAATCACCTTCACCATGTTTTACCAAATAATTTTTCATGCCACTCATAAATTGACGCATATTTCGCATAACAATTTGTGGTGCCAATTCTCGTGAATCTTTTGTACATGTTATGAAATTTTCAATATTCCTTGAAAATGTTGTAGTCGTATCGTTTGCCAATTCTAATGCATATGCACCAATTGAATCACCAGGACCACTCGATGATGTCTTATTTCGTGGATGACCTGTAACAAAAAGGATATAGAGATTATACATGAATATTTACGTATATATTGCGATAAAAGTTTTCGCCACTGAGGTAAATATAGGTTGAGCAATAGACGTTAAATTTGCGATAAATATACATTACTATATAATTTGTTTCTTTGTTATCATATTTATATAAATTGATAATTTGTTAAATAATATTAAATTAACGTGTATTAATGCCACTCATTTAAGTGACTATATGCTGTATATATATATATATATATACACTTATCTTATTAATTTATAATACTGCAAAATTTGCATCACAAGCAATTTCAAGAGTCTTATCATACTAATCAATATAAGATCAAAAGGTTACATGCCGTACTACTTTTAAATCAGAAGCGATAATTAAGATTTTATTTTAAATAACTATGAAGTATGTTTAATATTATATTTGTATGTAATCATTAGCAAATGATAAGGAATTTCTCTTAAAAATGGAATAATGGATGCTGTATCTCGCATATGAATGTGAGAAGATTTCAAGTTCAGTAGCTTCAATTTAAATATATAGAAGGAGGTGCACCGTTACATACAGTGATTCTCTTTAAGATTTGTTGACTAAATTTGCAAAAATAAATTAAGTATACACAGTGATAATAATTTATAATAAAAAACGTGATAATTGCTAAGCATATGTTAAATATTTAATATCTCAGATGCTTGCAAAATACTTTACTGTTTAGATTGTCACATTATTTAACAGACATAAATTAATACTTACTTTTTATAATTTTAAACGCCTTAAGTCACTCATACAAAATAATAGAGAATTTTTCTGAAAAATGTTCAAGTGAACGTTTTTGAAAAAAATCGCATCGACGAAAAGGACGAAAAGAACGAAATACGAGACGCAAGTGTCCATAATAACTTAGATATCTTGACTACGCTTGTAAAACTTTAATGAAATTAAATCTATAAAAGTAATAAAATATTATATAAGTGACTCTGTTTCAAATATTTCAAGTAAATATATTTACTTGCTGATTCAGTAAAAAGAATCATGAACACGCCTTGGCCGAGATACGTTTAGTAATAGTAAATAATAAGCAATTGAAATATAGGTCTGATATTTTGTGGTGTGACACACAATTTGTTCGCATATTTCTAGGTAGAAATAAGTTTTACAATATTTTTTTAATTTGCAATTATACATTGAGATATTTAAATTTATGCTTATTTTTAATAAAATAAAAATACATGTACATTGTCTCCTGTTTAGGAATACTCGCAATTATTCTTATATTCTTAAGCACATTATGTACATTATGCACAGTGATTTTTAATAAAATTATATCGACATCATCGATTTTTCTATACTAAAAACCTTTTAATATTCCAAACAAAAATCATCGATATTACAATTTCACTTCTATTAAAGAAAGCAGATTAGTCAACGGAAGAATGTGAAATTGGATACGGCCATACACGACCGATCGGCGATTTGACTGAAATTCACAGGGTATTCCGTCGTCCAAAAATAACGTGGCGAAGAACCGTCATTAAGGAGGCTAGTACCAGTAGGGATGGAAGGAAGTAAAGGGGCTGGCCAGAGATCGTAAACAATGTCGTAAACAAAAGCAGGTGAACAATGAAAAAACTAAAATAAAAAACATGTATGATAAAACACAGACAATTTTGTTAGATTTATAACTTTTGACCGAAGTCAACTGCGATCGATTTAGTTTCTCTTTATTTAGTTTGTATAAAATCTTATCAAGATACCATTTTACTAAATTTTAAGAAAAAAATAAACTGCTGAAAATTAAATTCAAGTTGTGAAGACTCTGTCAATTTTTGAATTATCAGAATAATTAGCAAACATTTTTCAAACAAAAAAAAAACAAACGCACATACACAATTGATCGGTTTAGTTTCCGTTTTTGTCTATATATAAAAATTCAGGACTCTATAGATATACGCCAAACACTTTGCGGAAATTATTATATGTCGATCGAACGCGTATACACTGTCCATCATTGTCAATATCTACTTATGTCTTGTCTGTGAAACCTTCTGCCCAAAGATGTGTTTTCTGTCCGCGGCTTTATAATAATTATTAATATTATATTTCATATTAAAATGCAATAATGTCTGTTAAATGCCACTCACCTCTTTTTAATAATCCACAAATTTTAGAGAAAAAATTACACATCTCCTTAAACCATGTTGATATTTTAACAATCTTAAAATTTTCATCAATTTCCCGACCAACCTTAACATAACTATAAGTTTTTTTATTACGTAGCATAAGAAAACCATATCCCTTTTCCTCATCAATATGTTCAATATCAATTAAAATACTTCCACTGTCATTTAATCCGAAATGTTTTTCAATTGAAATTTTTTTCGATTTCAGAAAATTATTATTATCCGTCTTTTTTACATTATTTGGATACAATTGTTGATGCATTGTGTCAGCCGTCAATGATGATGTTGATTTCTTTTTTGATGTTGATGGTATGGCTGGATCAAGATGAACATCATAATTATCACCATTAATTCTTAAAGAATTTACATTATTCTTTGTTAATTTGGGCTGATTATTACCCATTAATGAAATCTCTAAATTTTTTTGAGGAAATTTCAGTAATATTGGTATTATATTATAATTATTTTCAATTTTAATACCACATTGTACATCATTTGTAAATAATGAATTACAATAAAATGCTTCTGGTGTTTTTAACATTTTATTTATATGAATGTCTGCAAAATAATTGTATGAATAAAATACACCATATTCATCATCAGTGTATGATGTTAAGGAGATGACGGACGGTGGACGTGGTATATTAACATATGATGATTCAATGTCTTCATCAATATCACTATCATTTTCAATATTATTGTTATAATCTCCATTTGAATGGATACATAAATTATGAAATTCTTCATCTGTAAATGATTCAATTGATGGTAATTTATAAATTCGATCCGCACAAGAATCATCATTTGTATTGGAGGATGTATTAATTATAATCCAATCGGATAGAAAATTAGTTTCTTCGCGGTATAATGAAACCTCGTCAGGATCATGGAAAAAGGTTTCCGGATCGATAATTTCTCGAATTGATGAACTGCCACTTGAAAAATTATCATCCGATGTATAAGAGCGATTATCAATATGATTTTCCGGAAAATCGATGCAAGAACTATTATCTGTTATTAATATTTCTTCCAATTGTCTTACTTGAATTTGTAGTTTTACATTTTTTGGCATATTTATTGGTTTTGATTTTGTCCTTGTTATTATTGATGGTCCAACATCAATAATAAAATTACCATCATCATCATCATCTTCATCATTATTATCATCATCATCATCATTGTCACTATTATTTATTGATGTATTAATACCACTGTTGAAATAATAATTAATTGAATTATTTTGTTTATTTTTATTATGAACTGAATTTTGTGTAGTATTAATTTCATTTAAAGTCAATAATTTTTCTAATTTATCATTTTCAATGGCAATTCTTGTTGTTGTCGTCGGTGTCGATGATGATGCATCAAATGCATTACAATTTCTAGTTTCAAGAAATGCATTATATTTATTATGATCAATTTGATCGAATGATGACGATTTCTTTTTTAATAAACTACCATCATCACATTTTTCATTAATAATAATCATATTAGCAATATCATAATTACTATTGTTGCGACTTATGTTCAACAATAATTCGTCAGTTTTTGTGTTCTTTTCAGTGTTACAAATATGAATATTTTCAACACCATCGTTATTGATATTATTAATGTTAATATTATTATTATTATTATTATTATTACTTGTATTACAAGGATTTGTTAATAATTTTGAGCACCTCTTGTTAATTGATGAAGAAGTTACCGAAAGTTCGTCAATTTGTTGTAATTGATTTAATTTAGAGGGGTTCACGGACCTTCCGGGTAACCACCTGTTGAACCACTTCATGACAGATATCGTAACGATTCTTTCCAGATAATACAAATGTTCGAAAACGGAAATTTCTCATCGGCACAACACTTTGATGATAATAATAGAAATTATTATTATAATAATTCTCATTATATAGAAAATTAGTTAAATTAAATAAGTTATTTGATTGAAAAATCAACATTCGAAATATCAAAAGCACTATGCCATCGAAATTGGTAAAAATTAATAAAAAAAATTATAATTAATTAAAAAAATATAAAAAAAATTTGTCACTTTGTAAAATTTCTTTATTTTTAAAAATCACTAAAAGTTAAAAAAAAAAAAAACTTAATGATCTATCAAATGTCAGACTAAGAAATAGTATTTATTTCATATGATCGCGTGCATTTATAATTTACTAATTATTATTGTTTTGATTACAAACACTTTTATTTATTTATTATTTATTATTATTATAATAATAATTGATTGTATATGCAAAAGATATATTTACAAATTATCAATTGATTAATCGTAGTTTATGCGTTTAACTAAACTATGCACTAATTGTAGTAAAATTAAATACTGAAAATTTTAAAATAAACTGACTAAAATGAGTATTCAAATATTTAAGAGATTAGATTATTTTATGGTGTATCCCCACTATAACTTTTTTTTTTTGTACATAATTTACTTAAAAATCCCAGTCCCAACATAAAATTACTGTAGTATTAATACCAATAAAAATTTACATAATTTATTTAAATGTATACTAATACTAGTAATATGAGTTGTATAAATTATATAGACAAGTAGTATATATAATCTTTTTCTCTAATAATACTTTTATTAATGATTTACATATAGACGACAATATTTTAAAACTTAATATATAGACTCGTATATATCGACTATATAGATGTATATAAAGGAATACTATATTACTACTAAAGAGAACGTAGTGCATATTGTAGATACTACAAATAATTAAACACAATCTCCGCTGTTAAAATCTGTTGCATTCAAATTGATATCACCTCGTAAAATAAGTTAGGTTCCGATTATATTATTTCATTTATTGATTATCAGACTAACTAGAACGGATTAGCGGAACGCATATTCTAAATTACTAATGAGGTATTTTAAAAATTATTGCTCATATAGTAAACAATTTTCGATGGCCACTTATAAAATTTATTAAGTCGAATAATTATAGTAAACAAAGATTGCTAAAATTTGAAATATTATTGCAGTTCAAAAATTAGTATTCTAAAACACCTTACTAAAATATTTCCCTAATAATAAGACTAAATATTATAGAAGCATGTTATCTACTCGTAAAAAATGTAGAAATAAAAAGTGTGCAATCTACGAAATAAATAAGTAAACATGAATTCATCTTCTCGACACTGCGTCAGAGACCTGTGTATTCGCCACTTTGTCCCCTAAGACCAGATATTTCGTCTGAAGGTATATGGAATATCTGTTATTAATGATTTTATAATTTGTTTGTAGCACAGTATCTTGAGTGGTTCTTAACATAATTTTCGTGATATTTGTATATTGTTAAATTTATGAGCAACATAGAATTAATATTCTTCAATATTTTAGAATAATATAATATTTTAATTTATAGGAAATTACTGAGTCAAATACATGAAATATTCACATAATCATGTTAAAATATATGAAACGAAATCCATAAATGTATTATTATATTTAATTTAAGCATCAAATATAGTTTCTTTTTCTTACATTATCTGGGCAAAACGGAAATATGTCATAAATGTGGACTTGGTGAAAAACAATCCAAACAACAAACTAGGTACCTGTTGATTTACATACCCAAATGTTTGGCCAGTCAACTACAAATTTAACTGTATATTTGAAACGAGTGCAGTTTTACTATTTAAATATGATATTATTATATGTGTACAGTAAAGGGCACATGAGGCGTAAACATTAAGATGATCCTGATGAATTTGAATCAGACGGCAGGCAACTAAAATTGATAAAGTTTTTCTATACATAAAACATTGTGATTCTAATATTAATTGAATTGTTCTTTAATTAGGAAATAGAAAAATTATTCATTATATTTAGAATTAAACAAACAGTAAAAGTCGTATACTATAATTTTTGTTACTCTAATAAATAACAATGCATAGTAACATGACCCTAAATACGTTGATGGCAAATTAGGAAAAATAAAATGAACAACAATCGTAGAAAAAATAAACCATAAAAACAAGACCCAAAAATAACAGTTGAATATTTAATCCTTAATACAGAAATATATACATTAATATGGAAGAAATGAAAAGGAAAAGATAACCTAACCGATGAACTTTTTATTTCGCAAATACGAGTATATAAAATATACTGAAATATCTGGAAACTTTTCTTTTGATAATTTGCATATACTGAAATATTTTATTGCTGTTTCATCATCCTCCCAATAACTATTTAAAACCGTTTATTATTTATTTTCTTGAAAATCATAAATAAGAAAACAAATTCAAGGATATTCTCTTTATTATAATAAGTTTTAAAATCGGTCAGCATATAAGAGAAGAGTATAATGCCATTAGAAATGTGATGATACAAAAATTAGTCGGCTACTCCATTCAGGACTAAAAATACCTTTGTGCTAATGACAAAATATCTATTATTAGGAATAAATTTGGATTTACAAAGAAAACGGTTCGATGTTCTAATTGATTGCGAGACAAATGTTTTCAGTGTAAAGTTAATCTTCCCATCTTTTGAAGCACATCAATAGTCCTGCAATGCAATCATACGATTCATTACATCATTATTAAAGGCATAATTGATAAAACTCAGTGAACTTATTCATAATTATATTTTTATACTAATATTGTTATCAATATTTTAAGGAAATCCATTGTATATAATAAACGAAAGTGAATTACCAGTTGATAAATGCAAAAAAAAAAAAAGATTAAAATGCAGTTAAAAAGCACTTTAATCAAAATACTGATAAACTCTTGATATTCGTTAGTGAATTTTACTAATGAACGAGTATGTTCTAATAAAGTGAAATATGGGTCAGGATTTATTTCTTTTTTACAATTAGATATTTGTTTTGCACAAATAAAAGCAACAATAAAAAGAAGTGGTTAATAATAGAACGTTAATTGATTGGCATTGAATCTTGATAAGAACGTAATAATATTTATAATAAATTATTAAAAAATATGATTTGAATTGATTATTTAAATATAAATGCTTAGAGATGCTCTAATTATTTATTGTTAATTAGAACAGAGTTACATAAGGTTAAACGATGAAATTTCATCAAATTTCATAGATAATCGAAGACATGTGCATGGAATTAAATTTAGCAGAACAAACACAAATTTCTCTCATTTTAAGATCGCAAATAAAATGTTGAACCACATAACTCGATTTAATAATCTGAAACAATTAATAATCTCAAACAATTTCGTGCCATGTAACTTCTAAAGCAATTTAGACATTTTAATTTTAGGAGTATTGAGAACACAACGAATTTTTGACACTTTTTTTTATATTAAAGTCATTCTTTAGGGAGTGGATACCGTTTAATGTTCAAGACACAAAATATCTTTTTATTTGTTCAAGCGGCTAATAGTCCACCACGTATTTCGTAGGAATTGCACATTCATGATCATGATCTTTATTTCACGAGTTACATGTAGCACAATATATCATCCAATTCGATTATAACTGAACTTAAAATAGGCGACATATAAAAATATGTATGGCAACGAGTAAAATAATAGATACTCTACAAATAGGATCCGATGAATTCACGAAAACGGAGTTTTGAGAAAATTTTCAAGCGATTTTGAATGAATTCAGGTTTATTATACATGATTATAAGCAGGAAGTTCAAATAATATCTTGATATGTCAAAAGATTCTTCGCTCCGTTAAACTTTGGTTGGAACAACGAGATAAACAATTTAGTTACAGTTGCACAAAATAATTTGAAACATAATAAATGGAGAGAATGGCCATAGACACTCAAGATAAAAAGTTGTGGTAAAATATATTGAGAAACGGGAGGCTTGACCCTGATTAATTAAAGAAGAATTCATTGTAAAGTACGTAATAATGCCTACTACATTTTATACTCATATGCCAAATACTCAGCTGCAACAATTAGTCTAAAAAATCGATAAAACTCTTGATATTACTGTGATTTCAGCATCGCTTTTAATTGCCAAAGATGCGCAACAAAAACAGACACGAAAACTCTATTTAGAACCGTTTCCGAGATATTTGCAATTTAAATAAAATTGACCTTCTGAAGATTATGAAGTTCTGATACAAATTCACAAACCAATGAAATGTACCAACATTTTTGATCAGAAACAAAAATTGAAATGTCTCGTAAACGGTTGTATTGTAGATAGGGACATGTTGTAAACGGTAAAATACGTACTAACATTATGAAGTCTAGTAAATCTATATTTAATTCACACTTTTTATTTTGGTTAGCAATCAAAATAAACGAAATAAATTATATTCATATGAGTTTAATAATCACAAATATTTAGAATTGATTGACACAAACCAAAGTTGAATCGATCCATTTATCCAATTGCACCACCAAAGAAGGCAAGCAGTTAAATTACATTTAAATTATGATTATTTTATTTATATTATTTATTAAATATTAGGCATAAACAACAAATATGTCATATGTCTAGTGTACTCATCGTTGTTTATGCTAAATATTAAGATAAGTTTTGTCTGAACATTTGTTTTGTTAACAAACTTTTTTTTTGATATTTTAACAAAATAAAACTTCTCAGCAATTATAATTGTCGAACTTATTTATTATTTGTTAATGTTATAAATTAATTATTATCAGTAGTCATTAATAAAAAAATTTAAATAACTCCTAAAATATAAATTAAAGATTGAATCTTAAAAAATTCATATGTAATTATTTATAAAAATGTAGTCCTATAAATCAATTATTGAAAATTTATTAATAAAACAATAGAAGAATTTCATTAATAATTTAACAGACAATACAAATAATATTTGAAAATTCATATCATGCATGATGGGGTGGGTACATGATTTAAATGTGAGACTCGAAATAAAATAAATATTATTTATATTGTACACATATAGTTAGTAATCAAAGTTAAATTATTAAAAATAAATTAAATAACAGAAATTTGACATATTTACAAAATATTTGAAAATATTAATAAATGATTTATAGAGATCAGCATGTGAGCAGTCAGTCACATTAAGAAGCAGTTTTAATTTACAATACGTAAATGACTTTTAAATCGAAAAACATGTGTGCTCACATACGACAATATTAAACAAATAAAAAAAACAGGGTCCGTGACTCAAAATATTATACAAAATTTACTGCAGCTAGTAAAAAGCTGATAACACCTTGAGAAAAGATAGTCTATAAACAGCAATATCACCATAAATGGTGTCAAAAGGTGAAGACTATGTAGAATGCAAAGAAACCTCTAGGAATACAAAAAATGTTGTTTAAAATCGCTGTATAAATACATTCAAGTATAATTCCGCACTCCGCATTCTAAAAGTTTGAAAAAAAAATTTCAAGCATTTCGTCGAGAATGCTAACCAATACTAACAGTAGTGCAAAGTATTCAATGCTTCCATCAAAACATTGAATACCAACATTCACGCCAGATGTCAACGTGTCAAATAGTGACCTAATTTTTATGACATTGAATGTATTTTCAACATTGTTTAACAAAACTGTAGCATCTTTAATTGATAGCAGTTAGTTCGAGCGATGAACCCTGTAGAAAATTTCAAATATGAGAAAATGATAATAAAAATGTTATTTGCACAAATCTCATAATAGAGACTTTGTTGTGTTATACGTTGTTATAATTATATTATTAATTTGTTTATATTTACTCGTATTGTTGCAAAATTGTATGTATGGAAACTTTCTTGTTATAAATACTAAACAAATATTTACTCGTGGTATTTTAATTATCGTCCACCAATTGCACAAAGTATTATGTCAATGGTAGAAAAGAATTTCTATCGGGAAGTTTGTATTCCGTTGTTCATCTGCAGCAATTTTGCGATGTGCTCGATGAGATTCCTGATATTTTAGCCATGTTTGTTCTGCGATTTTATGTCAATGTTAGGAATAATTACGCTGATAATCTCGACGCTTCGCTATACCTTTCAGTTGCGATATACAAACGAATTAATTGATAATAAATATTGATTATAAATACATAAGGAGATAGTCCATAACCTAATATTCGAAGTACCAGTCGATGCAATATACCTATTGGATTGAGCGTTTTAAGATAATAAATGAATACCAACATAAATTTCTTTAAAACGCTCCTATACCTCACCGAGTGAGAAGGTGGTGCTGCAAAGAGATTTTATAGACTTTGAAGAATGATAATAATAATAATACTTAGAAGAATGATAATATTACAAGAAAATAATCTAATATTAACAAAGAACTTATATACATGGCTTATGTATGATGTATGGTGTGAAGTACATATATATAGCACTTGTTGACAAAAGCATATAATACAGTAATTATTATATAGAAGATTAAAAGTTATAAAAAAACATGATATTTAAAGCATGGTTGATACATATTTTACATTTGGATTCTTATCATACAATTTAATGTAACACAAATAGATGTTCCACCTCAGATCTATTATATGATTACACGATTTAATTAATTAATATATAATTATAAATAAAAGAAAAAGTAATCACATGTGATTAATTTATGTGTAAACGCAACAATTAATTGAATATTAATAAAATATCGCACAATTGTTTATTGCTTTCATCACATTAAAATAATACACAGAAGTCAATATTTTGATCTTGTAAATAAAAGCAAAACTAGGAAAAATCTGGTTATTAATTAGAATAAATTTTAAGTCCATTATTTTAATTTATGGTTTATTTATTATATATTTTTGATTTTAAATAGAATGTATCTTATTCGTATGATGGGTGCTGTTTAGTTTACATTATAAATTAATATTATTTTTATTTATATATATGATATATATTTGTTTCAATAATATTATTGACCTAATACAAATATTACTCGTATACTTTCTATATATGTAAATTTAATTGCAATGTGGACGTTGACCTAATATTAAAATCTAATTAATTGGAAATTAATAGCAAATTGTATATTTTTTTATTCGCAGTTAACTTTGAATTTATTGATCACATAAATATGAATTTACAGTGATTTAATAAGATGTACATTAATTAATATACAAAGAGAATTGGCGTTCAGATCGATCTTACTAAATTCGTAATAATAAACAATGAGATTCTCAATTAAATGAAATGCAATTTAATTCGTTTAAAATTCAAAAAATGTGTCCCAAATTGTAGTAAAATATCGTAAATAGTAGCAGTTTAGTATTCAAAAAATTGTAATTTTATAGATTCGTTCAATTCACATAATTTTTTATGTTTGAATGAACTGTAAATAAATATAGTAATATTTAAATAAATTCTATCAAGGATACCATAAAGTATGTAATGAAACCAGTTGAATTATAGATTATTTTCCTTTATTTGTATTTCATTATTATACGTCTATTATATTTCTGGTAATTTTTTTCAAAATAATCGAGTATCATATAATTAAGAAATTAATTAAACATTTATTATTATCAATATGCAAACACTTAATTTAATAATTTTTACAGACAAAAAGTAACTTTTTTGATCTCATTATAAATAGTTTTAAAAATTTGTATTACAAGAATGTAGAAGGCAATGTCTCTTGTGATAAGTCATGAATAAAATTTTAAATAAAAATGATGTGAAGATAGTGTAGGTCGTGAATTTGTGATGCAGAATAGGAATGAATTATGTAGCGACACATTTCTATTTACTCTCAACTATCTAATTTAAATATTATAATATAACAATAATTTTTCTATATATTATGTTACATATTCATTTCCAAATACAACATAAATTCAGCATTAACAAAAAATATTTTGCATTACATAAACAACATCAAGATTTTACGGTATTGCATTACAAAATAATTGAGTTTACGGTTCCCAATTTTATGAGTTTTTATATGCAGTCATACATTTTTTTTTATTCAACATTTATATGAATCAATTGCTTGAAGTGTTTGCTGTCAGATAATATTTCTATTCTATTGCCAAAGTAGTTTATTTTTAGTCTTATGTGAATACAGGTATTTATTGCATGCACCTCAGCCTGCAAAACTTTTGAAGCATTTCCCAAGGAAAAATGACCCACATAATTGGGTTCAAATATCCCGGAGTCAGTACCATCAGTCGTTTTAGAATCATCGGTGTACCTCTCTCTCTCTCTATTTATACATAAATGTGCAGTAGGACAGGAGTTCATTGCACTCGTTATGGATAAACAAGCAGCTGGTCTTTGACTTTTGTTTAATTGGATCAGATTTGCAGTTGCTTTTAATGCCACCATATATACAATAGATGCATAATTAACTAAGTTAAACTATATGTCTAACTATAGATCCATATGTTAATTTTTGATGTTTTTTCAAGCGTCTGCCGATAGTACTATGTTTAATCTCTTATCAAGGAACACTCCCAGATATTTAACATCCTCGAAAAATCTAGCTTCAATGTCATTTAGTTTGAATTTCTGAAGACCGTTTAAATTTCTTGGTAAAGTAAAGAATATATTGTGTTTTTTCAGAAGTATGTGTAATGACCATTTTGACATTGCATTATGTCTGATATATAAGTCTTGGATCCTTTCCATTAATTTCAACAAAAACGACATTAAACGACGGTAAAATTTTGGATAACTATTAGGTGTCTTCCTAACTTTAGGAATAAACACTACGTTTATTTCTCTAAAAGATTACGGGATGTATGCCATAGCATAACTGTATCTAAAAATTATTCGATATCGCAATATTATTTCAATGTCATACTGTATCAATGCTGAAAAGAGTTTATCATCGACCGGGGAATGGTTTAAATTTCTTTACAGTCCATCTTATGCCGTAAATATGTCTGAAACCATTTTCGAATAAATAGAAGACAATCTTAGTGGATCTTCTCATTTTGTGTAGTTTCACACACAAGGGAACTTTCCTACAGCATTTCTTCGTTTCTGTGGAAATACTTTATAGTATAAATTAACCCATACATTGGTATATAACTTTCTAAACGATGTTGTCAATGTATAAATCATCATTTTGTTTTTTTTGCAAAATTCTATTTAAAACACCCTAATATGTCTTCTAACTATAATGTCAATGCATGTACATTTTTTTCTATTATTTAACATTATGTATGCTAAATTAAGAAATTATGCAAATAGGTTAGAAATTGTAAATGTAAAATTTGTGGCCATATAATATTATATCAGATAGTGTAGTTGAGTCATTCGGTCATAGACGTACATGATAAGGATCACTCATATGTATTTCTTATCTAACAATATGGAATGCATATATTAAATTCGAAAATAAATACGTGCTAGAATCTAATAGATAAATATTCGACACTACGAATCATCAGTTATAGTATCAATTAAAGACCATTCATATGTCGTAAAATATAAAACAAATAAATAAAATGTAATTTTAAATTATTAATATTTAATATTAAATTTGAAAATAAAAACAAAACAAAAATTGGTAGATTTATTTGCTGTTCTCATCAAAGAATTTGGTTTTCGTTATGTAAACTTTAACTTTGCTCCAATCAATTTGTTAATTGAATTGAAACGCATTTTGATTAAAATATACAAATCAAATTTAAATTACCAGTTTTATCTGGCCTAACAAAATTTTTACTGGCAATTATAGAGTAGTTAAGTCATTTATTTGCCATTTACCTATTAACATCCTGGATTCGATTAGTGATATGTGCGTTGCTGCGATTATATGGTATTCTAATTGATCAAGTAAGCGTGTTTGGGTTGTAGTCGGCTGTTATTACAAGGCTCTCCTTCTCTAGCGAATCATAATTTAAATGAACAGTTCGTCAAAAAAACGTTTAAGATACAAGTTAACTAATAGATTTTCTGTCAAATTCAGCACATGTGCTCGTATAATAATACGAGTACAAACATCTTATTTTAAAAGCAACTAAAAGTCTAAATGGTACTCACATAATACTTCTTTATCTCGGCAACTTCTTGTACGTAAAATTGTTGCAACCTTTTGTTGCTGTGATAATTGTTGTTGTTGGTGATGGGAATGTGATGACGATTGCTGTTGATTTTGATTATTATTATTATTGTTATTATATGATGACATTTCATCAATGATTGTATCATCTTCTGAATTACAAATAGCAGCACGATACTTTGATAGATGTATTGTATCAGATGTATCTGTAAAAGATTAAAGAACTTCCATTAAACGTAAAATATTATCATTTATTTAAGTACATACGAGTAGTAGCTTAGTTTATGTTAAATGTGTGCTAAACATATATAATTAATTTAAATTTAATAGATTAATTGTAACTTATAGTCTGTGTAATCCAATTTCACTGATGACAACAAGTCTGATAAACATATAGTAGCATTTTATTTGAATGATTCATTCAAACAGAACTTATAATCAAATTCACATATTTTTAAGTTATATAATATAACTTGGGAATTATAGGCATTCAAACTAATTTTGTTACTCATAATAAATTTTATATTAATTATTCTTAAACTTAATGAAATTAAAGTTAATTAAATAGCAATGAAAAACGAGAAATAAAAAAAACACTCTGTAAAATAATGCCATTTTGATTGAAACCATTTTGAAATAACACCATTTTGAAATGACGCCATTTTTAAATACTATTTTAATATTAAGCAATTTTAAAAATACACCGTTTTGAAATATCATTTTATGATGTTTGTTTACATTACTATAATAATAATTATATAAATGTTTACATTATAATAAAATTAAAATCAATAATTGAAAAGGACAAACAGATGCACTAACCATCATGAGGTAAAAATGAATCCCATTGCGAACTATCCCATGGCTCTGAAAAAACTGTTCCGTCATCTGACTGGGCACTATCATGAAATATGGATGATGTTGCATAACCGGAATGATTTTTCTCAACGTTGTCATAGGAAGAAATTCGATTTTTATTGAAAATATTACTTGATTGAATAGCTGTTAATGCATTGTCATTTATTGTCGTCGATCTAGTGAATTCAGGCGAACACTGAATTGGTGTTGATGTTGTTGAAACTGTTACAAGTTCAAGTAAATTTAATTCGGGCAATCTTTTTGCAATTATTTGATGAATTGTTATTGATTTATTATTACCGATAATTTCTTTATTTACATCTATTTTTTGTTTATTATTATTAATATTATTACTATTATTAATTGTTTTCCAATTAGCATCTGTATCATAATCATTATTATCATTATTACCAATATTATTATTATTAAGTATATTATCGTCGATATTATCATCACTATAATCATCATTATTATGACCCATAAATTCCCAACTACTATCCAATGGCCATGGATCTAAACGACCACCACCGCCAGTTCGTCTTGACTTTTGTTGTTTCTTTTTCTGTTGTTGTAATTCATCTAGTGAACCGGAAATTGGACTCTTTTCTGATTCAATTGGTGATAAAACTTGACAAAATTGCGAAGATCGCATTTTCTGACCAATTTTCGGTTGTGGTTCTGAATGCCTATGTTGTGCCGGTATCAATAAGGCATTACGTTGTGATCTACGTATAACATTACCCAATGCATCAGCTGGTTCTGCATAAAATGGACTACCTTGTTTACTACGTGATGCTGTCGGTGTATGAGATGATGTTGGTGTTAAGGTGTCACATGTCTGCGGAATATCTGTCGTTAATGGTAATATTAATCCTAAACGATTTCGAGGTTGTAACATTGGATTTTGATTATTTTGTTGTTGGAATTGTTGATGTTGTTTTTGTTGTAATTCTTGAACAACAGCAAATACTTGAATATTTCTATTCGATTCAGATGGTGTGACAATTGATTTTATATCTAATTTATTATTATTTTCATTTACATAATTATTATTATTATTATTATTATTGTTACTATTATTATAATTATTAATATTATTATGGTTATTATTATTATTATTATTGTTATTGTTAATATTGTTAAAATAATGATGAGTTTTATGAAATTGTGATGATAAATCGCTCGGTTTTGTTTGCAATTTTGAAGATGGTGCACTTGAATTCGATGAAGACGCAACGGATCCAGCCGGTGATAATAAATTACCGCTTAAAGATGTAACTGTTGCTAAAATAGAAGCAAAAAATTAATAAGAATTTTATATAATAAAATAACAATAGTTAATAATGAACATACGTGATTCTGACAATAAATCGGATCGTTTTCCATGTACAGACGTACCATCGGGTCGAAAACTTGATAAATTTGAAGTTTCTCTAACGATAGGTGTACTAACAATTGGATTATCTTGTGTCCATAAATCTTCATAATCACTTATTTTATCACCTAATGCACTACGGCAATAGATTTGTGGAGATTCTAATATGTCTGATTCCTATATGTAAATATAAATTGTGAAAAGGTCAAGACAAAAAAAAAATAGTAAATAATTTTATTTAAAATTCGCATTTAAAAAACACAACAAAAAACATGTTATCAAATTAAATATGAAAATACTTCTAAAGATAATAAATGAAAAAAAGTGTAAAAAAAAAAAACGAAGTTATGTTTCCTATCAACGTAATATTGATTGTATTTATGGCATTATCTAATCGTGTATATAACCTTATATTAACGTTTCATTAAGTATGCACAGTGGTGCCTTCATAAAGGAAACTCTTTGAAATAGAAAATTTTGTTCATATATTAAATCTACTCTTTCGGCTCGAAGGACTATCTTGTGGACTCACTTTTATCTTGATCTTTACTTTAGTATTTTTATTTTGTATAATCGAATCATTTCAATCACAACTGAATGTAACAAATTGTCCCATTTATTAATAACATAACAGACGTATTACATATTCAATTTTGAAATAATGCATCGTTACAAGTTCAGTGTATACTCAATCATAACAAATTTCAATTAATAGATATTCAAAATTATTATTATATTACGAGAATAACGATTATTAGAAAACACATAATATATTATACCTGATAATGTTTAGATTCCTTCCTAGCTTTACTTCGTTTTGTACGTCCACCTGTCGGAGTTTCAGCTGAATTTGGTGATAATACTTTACGTGAATGATTCCTAATACTTGAATCCTTGCTGGATTGAGATTGCCATTGTTTTGAACCTTGTGATGATAATGTATCAACAGTTGTTTTACATTCACCTTCAGGTGATAAACGTTTTGAGATTGTTTGAAACTATACGATTAAATAGCAAAAAACAAAAAAATAAGAAAAGGTTATTTTCACAAACAAAAATTCAAATCTCTAATTTTTAAATAAATAAATTACAGTTGCATTTGAATTCGGTGAAGTAACTTCAACTATTTGAGAATTTTGACTGCCGTCAACACTAAATGTAACAGTTGTTGTCACAGTAAAATTATTAGGTAATTGTCCTTCAATTGGTGTTGATGGACTATTTGGTGTTGTTGGTTTTGACCATCTTGGTGGTGGTGCAGGTGGAGTCCTGAAATAAATTAAAAATAAAACAATATTTTTCAGATCATAAATGAAATCATGTATACCAATAAAATATATATAATTTAAAAAACTAAAGAAATACCTTAAAGGTCCTAAATTTAATGTATTTGGAGGTGTTGGTCTTGAACTTCGTCCAATAATATTATTATTATTAATAATATTTGCATCATTATTTGCTGCCGGAAATCCACTAACTCCACCACCACTTGCTATTATTGTATTATTTAAAAATGATGTTACTTTTTCGATATCCATTGATTTACGATTTAATGCTTTAAAAGTACTTGTTTTACCAATAATTCCTGTTCCACAGGATTCAATTGGTGACATTGTATGCAATACATTATTATCAATTGATTCAGGACTTAATATTTGTTGTTGATACTGTAAACCATTAATTCCTATCATTCCACCAGGTATACCACCAGTATTACTGGTAAAGCTACTTAGACTAGACGTTGTTGTATCCGATGGAGTTCCAGCTTGGCTGAATATTCCACCACTAATTTGATTTATTGGACTAAATACTGTTCCGATTGTATGACTACTATTACTATTACTATTATTGTTATTATTATTATTACTAATATTACTATTACTATTAGTGACTAATATTTTTTTTTGTTGTGAATGATGTTGTGTACTAAAAATAGTTGTACCAATTCCGCTTGATTCAGTTCTTGAATGTGATTGAATTGATGGACTTGTATTTATTGTTGATGTTGGCGATATTGCTGTTATGGATGTCGTTGTCGCTGTTGTTGTTGTTGTTGGTGTTGTAAGTGTTGCACATGAAGATGACGTTTTTGGATTAGCCATTGGATAACGCCAAAATTCTTGACCTAAGAGTGCCAATGATGAAAGTTGTTGGCGATTTAAGGCCTCACGTAATGCTCTTGGAAGTGTTAATTGAACTGGTAATTCGTCACTATAATTTATTTTTGAAATTAAAATTTAAAAAAATGACAATATATTTGAAATAATTGATGAAATATGTAATGAATGTAAATTTAACTTACCAACATTGCGCATAATGTGCAATTAAACCTGGAATGGAATCGAATTTAAATCTAGAACTTTCTAAACTTAATATGCCATCATTTGATTGAATTAAATAGTGTTCAATGTATGGTCCAGTATCTGGTGGTAGTCTAACGGAAACCGCCATAGTATTTATTTGGCTTGAACCACGTACAACAAAATTCTGTGGATGAAAGAAGAAAATACAGAATAAAATATTAGTCCAATGGAAAATATTTAAAGTAAATGCAATAAAATTTTGTGTATCAATTTACACAAAATATCTTTTCAGTGATTGTAGTGAGTAATTATTAAAAACTGAAAAACTATATCGTAGAAATCTTTCCAAGCAACACAGCTTGTCATGATATACGTATGTTTGGGGGTTGATTCATAAACGAACTATCTAGGCTCAAATTTGACTAAGTCAGTCAAAATAAGCCGCAGCTAAGGCATAATACAAACCGTATGGGATTATTCAGTATACTGGGACTATTATGAGGGTGAAAGAATGAACAATTTATCAGATACATTTAACTATAATTTACAATGAAATCGTAGACGTATATACCATAACTTAAATAATGAGTTCTTTTCAATTAAAAATTATAAACCTACAAGTCTATTCTTAATCCTTTAATTTTTCAATTAATATAATGATGGAATTCATAAAAAATATATATTATAATTAACAAATGTTTTCATATATAAATTTAATCAAAAAAACAACATCGTTGCTAAACATTACACAATATCGCATGCAATTATAAACAATAAAATATACCGACTTGATTGAAACATCAATTAATCAATTAAATAAATTTATAAATTAATACAATATTCAATAATTGTTTTGAATATATTTTCAAATCAATGGCATTATTTGTGGAATTAAAATATTAAAATATTCATGAAATTATATTCAATGTTGTTTTTTATTACCATTCATAAAAATGTGTGTAGGAGACTGTACGAACTATGAGTATGTATTATATCATATATGTTTGAAATGCTCTACATTTAATTTATAATCTCCTCTAAGTAGGATTTATTATTTAAATTATAATAAGTTAAATTATTTTCATAATTCCACATTTGATTACTAGATGGACAGTAGAGAAATGCCTAATTTAGTGTATATATATCATACATTTACATATGCAGTTTTCCTCCAATTTGTGCAATTAAAACAATCACCAACTTTGAACGTAATGAGATAATGGCACAGCATTATTATTGTCATAAAATGCTTTTCCATAAACTTATTATTTTCCAGTTCTTATTTCCTTTACAGGATCGGCCCAACTTCTTCTCAATCTATATTTCTCTTTAAGTTTTTGTCTAGTGAACCGTAACTCATTGAATTTTTTTAATCCATTCGAAACATTTTGAATAATGAATAATCATGTAGGTTGTGATCAGTAACGATTTAGCACATTCATTACCAATATTTAAATTCAATTTTACACTATAAGTAAACTCGGTCTATATAGTCGATGATTAATATCATAATTGACCTTACCGCTTGTTGTTTTGATAACTGATCTCAAATATATAAATTTGTCTGTAACGTCTAATATAATCGTGATTTGTAGAGTAATCATTGAATTGTCATTAAATAGGAAATACATGTTTTAAGTACTTATAAAAAAAATAGTGACAATCGTTAGTCCTGTCTCATACTCGTTATAAACTGAAATCAAATTATTACATTGTAGAATTTTGTACCATAATTCAATTTATTTCGTTAAATATTTTATGAAAATTATTCCCAATCGTTTGCATTCTCATCTCACAAAAATTTATGAATTTTATAAATTCTATGCTTCTAATTTATATGTGGTACAAATCTATGGACACTATAAGTTAGTTAGTTTTCTATAAACGCAATATCGTGATCCCCTTAAGCATATACATATATTTCTATATTCAATACGTGTATGCCTAAATATAGCTAGTTCCAGCTATATATATGACAAGCCATATAATAACTAAGTTAATGGAGTATTAAATCAAATGGAGCGTAAAGTGTTTTTGGGTGAGTCTCCTCTTCGACATTGAAGAAAAAAGAATCATTCCACCAAATTCAATAATAAAACAAAAAGAATCTATATATTACATTGTACGTATATAATACCCGTAAACATGAGTTTGATTTATATGCTTGTGGTCAGTTAAAATATTTGTATTAAATAAAAATGTTTATGGTGGTAGAAGATTGTAAAGTCACAAAAAAAAAAAATTAAATAATAAATCCAAATTGAAAATGAAAAATGGATAAAAATGGGAATGAAAATAAGTTTTGATTTTACACAGTGAGAATTTCCTTCTGTTCTGCATCGCATTCAACCAGAAAAAGCTTTATATAAGGCTCGTACGAAGATATTTCACATGAATAGTTAGTTGAATTTAACGGCAAATGTTATGAAGGGTTAACGGTTTATATATGGATTTAGACTAATATAAAATAATGTAAAATTGTAAATGATGTGGTGTTTGTTACAATGATGACTCACAGTCAGTTAAAGAACATAAATTATAGCCACCACTTACAAATAAGTTGTGGTTAGAAACTGGAAATTATGTAAGAAATTTGTAGAAAATTTGCATAAATGAAATAATGTTTAAATGTCACCTAAAAATACCCTTTCAGTGTTTAGAGATCAAGAGTTAATATTAACATTTTGCTTTACAATTGAGCACACATATTTTATACATCAATATCTTTAAGCACAAAATGTTACAGTAGATTTCCTACTAGTCTCCACAATAAAGATTAATCTTTATGCTGTATGGAATTTTTTTTCGTAGACGCCATCAAAGATCTAGTTCTCAA
Source organism: Penthetria funebris (assembly GCA_027564355.1). NCBI lineage: Eukaryota > Metazoa > Arthropoda > Insecta > Diptera > Pleciidae > Penthetria > Penthetria funebris. Next base: position 24,210 of record JANSTX010004670.1, read on the forward strand.
TTGCTATATAATAGAATAAAATTTTCTCTTCGAATTTGCCTGTTGATACTTATAATCGCTATTATTGATAAATTATAGATCATTTAATTCGAAAAATAAACTGAGAGCTATAAGTCAACTCAAGGTATAAAATATGAATTTTACTCAATATATAGCTACTAAAAACAAATATAATTTTTAAATTGAAATAAATGCTATGGTCAAGAAACCAAATAAATAATAAAATATCTAATGTGCACTTATTCACAGTTTACATGCACATATGTGACGCTGATTACTGACTTTTGGAAAGTTAATTCACAGACCACAAAATGCAATCTAATATTGCTTAAAATATCATAAACATAAACATAAACATAAAGACATAAAATGTCTTTGAAATGATTAACGCAATTATGCATAATACATAGGATTATATTCCAGCTAAAGTTGGAAAGGTGAAAAATAATATAGTATAAGAAATTCAAGTTTTCGTCAGTGTCTTAGACGCATATACTAAAAATTTACTGGACAACTACAATATCAAACGAGAATTTGTGGAGACTGGCAGATCTGGAGGCGATGAACAAAATTGTGAACCGAAAAAGTGGCATTGGTTTAGCACCCTATGCTCCCGCGTGGAGAAAAGGTCGACATGATGATGATGATGGTGATGATGATGATGATGATGATGATACCCAATGAATGGTCTCTGCGAATACTTATTGTTAAATACTCTAACATATGA